>LKDY01000207.1:0-38987 GCA_002221485.1 Trichinella murrelli | reverse complement strand
AAAACCTTCTCCTCCATTGGGCAAAAAATCATTGTTAACAATTCCATCATCTGCTGTTGTTATTCATTTAAATTTTTCATTTCTAAAATCAATAGTCAATAAATATTTCCATTAGGCTACTTTTTCGTACATGCATACTTTGTTTTTCTTATCTTCGAATGCTGTAATTTGCATGTGTAACTGATTTTTAAACAAATGCAGTAATGAAAACTTCCAGAGTCTGTTGTATATTGTGATTTCTTTATTCAAAATAAAAGCCTCTGTTTCAACAACAACAACGTGATACTTTTCACAATGCCAATTCAAACTGATATTATCAGTCGTGAAATAAATAACTTTAACCAGCAAAGCTTGTTGAATTCAGTCCAATGCTATGTCTCGTTTCCTGTGTTTTCTTTTACCGTCTTCATTTGTATGTCAAGTTCGGGTACAGTGTTATGCCATTTCTAGATATCTTGATCTTCAACATCACAGACATCCTGTCAGGCAAGCAATGTACATCTGTATATAGCATTAATACAATATACCTATATTTTATAATGTAGCTCTCACCATTGCAGGCGTAATATATGCACACATTCAAATCACAAGAGCATCATCATTCTTTATTTTCTTTTTTGATACCTACATATTTTCCTCACTTATTATTAATTGCTAATGATTTTTTCTTCTTGTGATCATAAATAACGCTGATATTATCTGAAATTGCCACATACAATATTATCAGCTTGTCAGTAGTCTTCGTTTACTATCCTCTGGAATTTTAATATGCTCCATCTTCATGGCTACCCATGCTCAAAATTGATAATTATTGATAACTGCTCAAAATAATTGAGCTTGTAATTTGATTTAATAGTTCCTTTAGAGGTTTTTAAGTAATTTAATAGAACTGGGATTATTTTTCTTATCAACATAAATAAAATAACAGTTCAGAAAAAGTACTACAGGTTATTAGAGTGCAACATTCTGGATATTGCAGAATTCACCTCTCGCAGATATTATTATCTGTGAAGAAAATTTACTGCCTATTTGCAAATGTCAGGGCAAGCATGCACAGGCAACTTAAAGTCGAACTGTTATGATAACTGGGAAATTTACTTGAAAAAAAGCTGTTTTGATTCACCGTACTGTGTAACAATTAATACACTTGTTAATAAGCAATGATACCATAAAAATTAATCTTTCTGGACTTTATTTACTTTCGATTGAATTAGTACCAAAAGATTATAATGATACATTATCATAACTAATTTACATAATCTAAAAAGAAAATTACATGATTGCATAGAAAATGTGACTGTACTTACTTTCTTGTGAATAATGTAGCTGTGAAAGAATGGTCAACAGTAGTTACGTGGGTCGTAGAAGTCGTCGAGGTGGTGGAAGACGTCCGGCAATGTTTCCAGTGGAGATGTGGTCATGCATCGCCGGGTTGTTAATGAAGCCAATCGCACCAACAACTACGCGGAAGCTGCTCATCGCAGGTTCAAAGCAGAATTAGCCACGGGACATCCGACCATATGGAAACTCAATGAGAGCTTGCGCATGGTGCAGCACACCAGGGATTTGGTTTATGAACAACTGGGGGCCGGTCTTCAACCACCAATGGAGCTGAAAAAATGCCGGGACGAATGTTATCAACAAACTGACTTGATAATCTAAGATTTTCAAGCCATCATGAAGTGTGCCAGAATTGGCGGAAAATTCAATTCTTCCTTTGAAGAAATCACTACACTGATCAATAATATTTGAGATAAATAGATGTAATTACGCTTGTGGGATATCCTCAACGTCAAGGTTAACAGAAAGCTGTTTTTTCGAGTGTGATGATTCAACAAACAAACACATTAGATCTCGCTATTTTTCACAAGTAAAATAGAATTCAAAATTTGCATGCACTTATCCACCAATGGCAACTTACATCACACACTTCATTTCTTTTTTTATTAACTACCGAATAAACTTTATTAATAATGAATTTAACACTTCAGTATTGTTAGTAATATACCTTCTCACAATGAGCAAAGTCCATTAGCTTCTGACTGTGAGCTCTAGTAAATAATGCTTGTGTACCGTGTGTTAAACACTTCCTTGAAAGGTTTAATTTTTACGGTTCAGATCACTCTGTTGCTCCTGCTAACTGTTTGGTTTAGTTAGAAGTTTGCCTATTGGATTGATGGTAGTTTGCCTTCAGTTCAGTTTATGATGTATCTCAGGGTTTTGATGGTGGCATTCAACTCTGAACAATCTGTTCTCAAACAAGATAGGATTGAATCTAACCAAGGTTGAGCTTTGTTGGTGGCATTCAACTCTTGATAATGTGTTCTTAACCAAGTTAGTGTTGGTTCCAACCTATTTTTAGTTGTAGATACTACAGATTTCATTGATGGTCTCTTCCTTCCAAAGGCTTCTTTTGGATCATTCTCACACAAAATATTCTGCTTCTGTTACTTCTTCAACAGAAAGTCAGCTCATTTATTTTTCCTCTATTTAGCGGAAGCACAGTGTTTATGACGAATTGCAAACCAAACATGGTAACTGCTACCACCTTCTCAGTGTAGTTGAAGCGTGAAGGACCAAATTTATCTTTTTGGTCGACTACTGAAGTGGGCAATACTTTGAGATCTTAAGTGAAACTTGGGCTGTTGAAGCAGTTGGCAAATTTTCTTCGACTAGTTCTTTCAATGAAGTGCGAGCTATTGTGGGTATTGTGTGTGAGATATGTGGTGCCACCCACTATAGTTGGCTTTCATTCTTCTTCGATGGCATCTTCCTCTACGCAGTAAATTTTATTGGTTGCTGCTCTGATGCACGCATCTAAATTTCATCTGTTGTCGCTCTTATGCATTCTATTTGTCAAATGCTGATTTTTTAGCATCTAAAACCCCCTGATTATTTTTTATTTGCTTTTCTATCAGAATTGAAACATAGTGTTTGCTTATGATTTTGCATAGCGAGTGTCCCTGAGGTGTCCTTTTCGCTTAGGTTCTTTGGAGTTAAGCACTCTTTTTCATATTAACTAATGTTAACAACAATGGAGCAGCCTTAGCACCTTGAAACAAGGACAGCACATTATATCTGGAAGAGATCGATCGAATAAATAGCCGCTTAATTTGCAAGTTGTGAACAAATTTTGAATGCATTTCACACTTGAAGTTTACATTGTTGTTTACATAAACTGACTGGTCTGCCCAAACAGACGCATTTATTTCATTTTCTGAACAACCGAGCGGCAATCAAAGCTGCGAACCGACAAAATTCATTTATCAATTTACCAATGGATCAGATCTTTAGTTTGAGAGCCACTGCTGTGAAGTGCTTCGGCTGCTGATTAGGGTTGCTTTTATTGCCTGCATTGATTTTGATGCACTCGGCTTTATTGGAAACTACACTTTATAAAATATTCAAAATTTTAGCCATAAAGTACTACCTAACAATAGCTTAGTAAACAGACAGCAATACATTTATATCGAAGAAGCTATCTGCAGTGAATGAAGTGGATCACCACTGATGTATTTCTAAAAATACTTTACAGATGAAATACAGCTGTATATAGATGATCAAACAGCAATATGTGCATGTTCAGAGCAACAACTTCTGTCTTCGTTTTTCAATGCAATATAGTAAACTGTTTGTCCGTACATCAGTGAAAATGGTAATAATTCCATGCCGAGATATTGGACCTACTTATGTTGACAGTATCACGAATGGATTAACTTATGACCGTTATATAAAGAAATGCGCTATCCGCATTTCAATGATAACTCACAAAGAATAATGGACAGTCATCGAGCCGTAAGTTACTACGCATTTCCAGATTCAGTCTGTTTCTTCGCTTTTTTAAAATCGCATTTGCATGGCTGAAACCGGATTCAACCTGGTATGAACTTAAAAATGGTAATAAAAATGGCTGAACTGCTGCATTTACTCGGGGTAATATTTCCATTTCTCTAATACTCACCGAGGCTTTTACGTTTGAGCAGTAATTAAGCCTCGAGATCTACACTCATCGCAACGTTCTCTTCTTGTAATGAAATTCAATGTTGGCATTTTATATTTCGATATCGAATGGTTAATTATCCAGTCTGGTACCGGCTTTTTCTCCCCGTCCTCAAAACGTACTTTAAAGTCTTTCCTTACTTTTTTCTACTTGATTTATATAAATCTCCAGCTCACCGTATGAAACATCTGCTCCTTCTTCCAGTATCTGTAGACTTCAAACGCACTTAAAATCTCTTCGGGGCCAAAAATCATTAAATAGGCCTATTTAGCTTAAAAGCCTATTAGGACTGTTCGTGCTTGAATAATCGAAAAATATTCACCTTGCAGACGTTCTGTATTTCATTAAATTTTGAATATAAGTCTGATATATAGAACGGATGGTTTTTACATTTTTTCAACTCCTCACATAATGTTTGGTTCACATCAGCTAAAAACTCCACCGTCGAGTAATACAAATCAACAAGCCTTTCTATGCAATTCGTTTTTGACAACCATCTTACTTCTGTGTGGAAACCAGTTGGTTGAAAGTTTCATCATTTTTTCCACATAACATTGCAAATAGTTAGGAATTTATTCATTCCTTTTGCATCACCTACAAGATAATTGGCAAACAAAAATTCAATGCACATTAGGCTATGACAATTACAAATAAGCCAAAAGAATGTTCGATCAATCAAAAGCATACTCATCTAGTCGTATTGAAAATTACAATGTTGAAACTCATATATCAAAGTTTTCTCCAAATCACTGGCCAGCTCATCGATGCGTCGCTGCACTGTCTTTGCACTTAATGGGATACACTTCAGAACAGGTTAAGAGTCTATCATCACGACAATTTCAATCACTTCTTCAATAACTGGTATAATAATCTCCTCACCAATGGTATACTACTCTGCATTCTTTGCAATATTAAGGGAGATGCTGTATGATCTGTCCCACTATGTTCCCCTTCGGTCTCACTGTTCACTTATTGGTCGTTGACCACGCTATTTTATTAAATCATCAAGTTTTCATCGTATTGGTTTTCCTTGTCTAATTGCTTATTGATTCAAATCTTTCCCTTGTGATTAGCTGTAATATTTTTTCATTTCATTGGTTCACATATTCCATTTAGAATTACGTAACATTAATAATGGAAATATTTATTATGGGATGGTCCAAAGGGGTCCTACTTTTCACCGCGTTTTCTTATTTGTCGTTGATCGCGCTATTTTATTGGGCCGTCAAATTTTTGTCTTATTGGTTTTCCTTGTCTAATTGCTCATTGATTCAAATCTTTCCCTTGTGATTAGCTGTAATATTTTTTTATTTCATTGGTTCAAATATTCCATTTTGGATTACGTAACTTTAATAGTACCGTAACATAATAAATGGAAATATTATTCCAAAATTTTATTGCGTCTGTTTGAAGTTTCGTCAATCATTGAAATTTTGTTTATTTAAATATATTATTTGGGGTGAAGTTTATACTTTTTTATGATCAGCATTCCCGAAAATAATTTTTATCATTATTCTATATTTTATTGTACCTAAGTGACGTTAAATCGAATGGGATAGTAATAATTCAGAAAAGACAATACAAAAAATAAGTCAAGTCACTACCCAACAGCAACAAAAACAATAATAAACAACATATCAGTGAACGCCATTAACAAAGTGGTATCAAGGTGATTTCAAAATTACAAATTATTGTTTGTGGATAAAGATTGACGCCAAGGACAGCCGCTTTGTTTATTGAAGCTTGAAAAATAAACTCTTATTTGCCAATATCTTTAACCGTACATAGCAACAGTCTACTGGCACCAGCTTACTCGCCACAATGGCATGGATGGTAAAATGCTATTCATATCATTGAAGTACAAACTTGAATGTACCATCCGTACACTAAGTGGTCTATTACCGATTTTACAACTGATATATAAATCTGCTCCCACTGTTTGTAAATAAATTTGCTGCCTGTTGAAATTTATCAAGATTTGATTTATCAAGATTTCCGGGTGTAATGTCAGAATACTGAATAATCTGTTTGAAAAATCTGGAATGTTGTAGCAACACTTTCAATTTCCGGGTTACAAATGGCACTAATGCTAACGTTACGCGTTAACTCGCAATTTCACTTAATTTTACGCTTGATTTCACGCATATGCCTTTCTGAAACATTGTTCCCGTTTCTCGACACATCACATTTGTTGATAAAGGCGATTTTAATATAAAGGGAAACTGCACAATTGACAAATTGTTCACAGTTGCAGCTTCCAGCTAAACCAAGGAATGACAACTACTTAATTGTTATTAGTATTTGATTAATTTCTTGATTTTACTGGGAGTGTTCTATTTAAATCTTTCTTGTTTACAATCTAAGAATTTTACTTTAAGATTTACAAAGTTTCCTTCATTACGAAACAAACATCCATTTACACATGTCGATGAGTTTTGTTGTTTGTATGAAAAATCCTGTTTGACGTTCATACATTTCATATAAAATACAGTCGAACTTGGTTAGGTGCATAAAATTTTGGCTAAAAAAAATTCCCTTTATTTAATTAAACGATAAAATAATGGATAAGTGCATGAAAATTCTTACCAAAATCCATGCTCACTTATAACCAAGTTCAAATGTAATTTGAAATGCAACATCAAACAGATCAGCTACATCATAGACGCTGCTTTTGATGCGAAATGTTTAAATATTTCGTTATCATTAAAATATATACACTGAAAGGTTGCAAATGGAAATGAGAATAGATGGAAATTTAAGTGTTCACCAACGCACTACTCGGTTTTGTTCAGATGTTGAAATAGTTTACAATTTACACGAAATATATAAATAAATTTGTTTTTTGACTTGTAAATAATATTGCAGGGTTTTAATTTTCTATTTAAATAAAATATACGACTTTAAACAATAACACTGATGAAAGAAGTCAAAACTTTCTGAAGTTGAAAATAAAATTCTTTGATTGCTAACAAGAAAGATTTTCATAGAACAGTCAGACGGAAATCAAAAATGTAATTCGATGCTAACAAATTAGCAGTTGCCATGCCTAGTTCTAGCTGACAACTGCAACTGTGGACAATTCATCACTTGTTGATTTTTCCATTGTATTACAATCGCCTTTAGCTAATCATCAGAATATTTTCTGATAAACGGAAAAGCATTTAATGCACAAATTTCATTTAATTGCTAGCCGAAACGTAATTTATCTGATGAACTGAAATAAAAGTAAAACACTTTGAAAGTAGAAAAGTAGCAAGCAAGCAGAAAAGAAAAGCAGCACGATACAGAATAGCAGTTAAAGCTGCATCAAATTAACTCTCCAGCGAACATATTGTATTATTTAGTTTCTTGCTTTATCGTTGTTTTAACTTTGTTAATGTCGTTTACTGATATGTGGTTTACTATTGTTGTTGTTAGTGCTATTGGCTAGTGAAAAATGAAAATCACTATTTAACTTATTTTTTGTATTGTTTTTTCTGAATGATTACTATCGCATTTGATATAACGTCACTTTGGTACAATAAAATAGAGGACAACGATAAAAAATTATTTTCAAAAATACTGATAATGAAAAAGTATAGACTACACTACAAATATATTTAAATAAACAGAATTTCAATGAATGACAAAACTTCAAACAAACACAAAATTTTGGAATAATAAATATTTTCATTTTTTATGTTACGTCACTACTATTAAAGTTACGTAATCCTAAATGGAATATTTGAACCAATGAAATGAAAAAATATTGCAGCTAATCACAAGGGAAAGATTTTGATCAATGAGCAATTAGACAAGGAAAACCAATACGACAAAGACTTTACGGTCTAATAAAATAGCGAGATTACGGTCTAATAAAATAGCGAAGACAACGACCAATAAATGAACAGTGGGCCCGAATGCGAATATAATTGAGCCCCAGTGGGACCATCCTACTCTCCGCATCAAAAGCAGTGCCTATGTTGTAGCTGATCTGTTTGTTGTTGCATTTCAAAATTACATTTGAACATGGTTATATGTGTGCATGGAATTTCGAAAGAATTCTCATGCACTTATCCATTATTTTACGGCTTAATTAAATAAAGGGAATTTTTTTTGCCAAAATCTTATGCACTTAATAAAGTTCGACTGTATTTTATATGAAATGTATGAACGTCAAACAGGATTTGTCATACAAGCAGCAAAACAAATCAACATGTATAAAAATATATGTATGGAAGTTTCATAAAGGAAGAAACATTGTAAATATTAAAGAAAAATTCTTGGATACAAGAATGATTTAAATAGAACACTCCCAGTAAAATCAATAAATTAATCAGATGCTATCAATTTAGTAGTTGTCTCTCCTTGGTTAAGCTTGAAAGCTGCAACTGTGAACAATTTGTCAATTGTGCATTTTCCCTTTGTATTAAAATCGCCTCTACCAACATATGTGATGTGACGAGAAACGCGTACAATGTTTGACAAAGGCATTTGCGTTTAATCATGCGTTAAATTAAGTGAAATTGCAAGCTAACGCGTAACGTTAGCATTAGTGGCATTTGTAACCCGGAAATTGGAAGTGTTGCTTCAACATTCCAGATTTTTCAAGCAGATTATTCAGTATTCTGATATTACACCCGGAAGTTCGCATCCAATCTTGAGAAATTGTTCTTTACTGTTATTGTTGCTGCTGTTGGCTAGTGAAAAATAAAAATCACTATATAACTTATTTTTTTTTGTTTTTTTTGAATTATTACTGTCACATTTGATAAAAAGTCACTTTTGTACAATGACATATAGAATAATGATAAAAATTATATTCAAAAATGCTGATCATGAAAAAGTATAAAGTTCACCACAAATAATATATTTAAATAAGCAAAATATCAATGAATGACGAAACTATAAACAGACAATAAAATTTTGGAATAATAAATATGTCCATTTTTATTACATCACTACTATTAAAGTTAGGTATGCAAAATGGAATATTTGAACCAATGAAATTAAAAAATATAACAGCTAATCACAACTGAAGAGTTTGAAACAATGAGCAATTAGATAAGGAAAACCAATACGACAAAGACTTCACGACCCAATATAATGAAAACCAATGCGAAAAAGATTTCACGGTCGAATAAAATAGCGTGGGCAAAGACCAATAAGAGAAAAGCGGGACCGAGTAGTACCAAAACCAAATAAATTGCTAAAAAGCAAACCTGAAAAAAACGGATATTCTAGCCGGTTCCATTTCCTCTTTCTTTTTGTTAGCATCATCAAAGTGTTTTACTTTCATCAAGCCGGTGCATAAATATTGCTCAAAAAAGGTCAATCAACACTTGCTTTGCTTGTCAGTCATATCACGTTTTAACTAGCCATTAACCGAGATCTATGCAAAAGATGCTTTTCCGTTTGTCAGAAATTGTTCTGATGCAGTATGAAAGGCGATTTTAATACAATGGAAAAATCAACAAATGATATACTGCCCACAACTTCAGCTATTCAGCTAAAGGTCTAGTACCGATTTCCCCGCTGACTCCGCCTACTTTTTCGCATTAAAATTTCATTGGTTGCTGCTCTGACACGTGCCTATGAATTTCATTTGTTGTCACTCCTTTGCATTTTATTTATCAAATATTATTTCATTTTATTTGTCAAATTTTATTTTATTCTATTTGTTAAATTTTATTTCATTTTATTTGTTAAATTTTATTTTACTTGATTTGTCAATTTTCATTTCATTCTATTTGTCAAATTTTATTTCTAACCTTTTGACTGTTTTATAACAATTCTGTTGTTCTCAAATTCAGGAAAGTAAGAGAATGAAATTACTATGAAAAAATAAAGAAAACAATACAATACAATCCAATACAGACTGGAGCAAAATGGCGGTTTTTATATTGTATTAATGTAAATAACACCTATGGAAGAATTTGGCGGTATTTTTGTTTCCATGTTCATTGCAATCAATGTTCTGAATTTCACATACCAAATTACATTTTACATTTTACATATAGTTAAATGCCTAGGTCATGGTTTTATTTATTTGAGAAGACATTAATCAAACTATTTTTACATAGCACAGAATCGCCTGATCTATCGTATTTATACCGCTTTATTCAGCAGTACAAAGTATAACAGTATAATACAAAACAACAATATAACATAATACAATACAATACACTATAATACAATACAAAAGAACGATATAACATAATATAATACAATACAATACAAACGAACAATATAATAAAACAAAACATCATACAAAAGAAAAGCAAAAACTGTACAAGATTAAATAAAATAATGCAGTTGTACATAAAAGGCTGGCACTCAGTAATTCTCCCCCCTCGGGTACTAGGTAAGCCACAGCTCTTAAAAACTGCTCCAGTGTACGCGTACCGCCATTGCATTCTGCAGTAAACGCTGTTATGCGTTGCTGCAGTTCTTCATATTTCTTATTTTTATCTGTAAATCACGGGCGGTAACGCGTCCTGATGTCACTTGTTGAATGAACGTTTCCGTTGATCCCTGCTCATGGACCAGACAGAATGTTCAGATAAAACAGATAAATTTTCTTCCGTGCAGAATATTAAAATTGAATTATATACATTATTGTACAATAAAAAACGGCGATCAGACTTCGTCATTCGCCACTGGGGTGGAATCTCCAGCAGCTGGCGAGTTGGCGGAAGTCTCGGAAGTTTTTGCGCCCGTTTCCTGTACATCGCCGTTTTAACACTTTTATAAGTTGGAAACTGACTAGCAGTTTCCAAGTCGGCAGATGCACTGCTTGCTTCTTCATGAAATATTTGCGGGACGGTCTTCATTTCCTCCGCAGCCCGTCGCTTGCGAACAGTTCTTTTCTCCATTTTATAAAGGATGTCATTGTCAGGGATGCAATCATCTGCATGAGGATTACAATCCAAGATTGCGTCCACATCCAAGTTCGTGTGGATTGAACCCCGGCATCCTTTTTTAACCTACATGATGAACTTGAATTGAATGAACAGAAATGAGATATTAGATTAAATATTAATTACCCGACGGCAAACCCACTGTTTATCTTCCAAGTTCGTACGTTTCAAGTTGTAAATTCTTCCTTCATGTACTAAATTGTAATTACCTCTTTCATTCAAAACCAAATGCAAATTTTCAGCCATGAAATAAGACAAATCACAGGAACGTCAAGCACATAGAGCACATAAGGAGAAGGATGAAGAGAACGCGGTTCGTTAGTGATCATATATATATATATATATATATATATATAAATCTCCTCTGACTGTTTGTAAATAAATTTGTTGCATGTTGAAATTTATCAAGATTGGATGTTAACTTCCAGGTCAGAATAGTGAATAATCTGTTTGAAAATTCTGGAATGTTGTAGCAACACTTCCAATTTCCGGGTTACAAATGGTACTAATGCTAACGTTACGTTTTAGCTCGCAATTTCACTTAATTTTACGCATGATTTCACGCATATGCCTTTGTCAAACACCTTTCGCGTTTCTCGTTACATCGCATATGTTGGTAAAGGCGATTATATAAAGGGAAAATGCACAATTGGCAAATTGTTCACAGTTGCAGCTTTCGAGCTTAACCAAGGAGTGAAAACTATTAAATTGTTAGCATCTGATGAATTTCTTGATTTTACTGGGAGTGTTCTATTCAAATCTTTCTTGTTTGCAATCCAAGAATTTTACTTTAATATTTACAAAGTTTCTTTCGTTACGAAACATCCATATATGTATTTTTATGCACGTCAATGAGGTTTGCTGTTTGTATGAAAAATCCTGTTTGACGTTCATACATTTCATATAAAATACAGTCCAACTTGTTGAAGTGCATAAGATGTTGGCCGAAAAAAATTCCCTGTAGTTAAACGATAAAATAATGAATAAGTGCATGGAAATTCTTTCGAAATTCCATACTCACTTAAAACCAAGTTCAAATGTAATTTGAAATGCAACATCAAACAGATCAGGTACATCATAGACGCAGCTTTTGATGCGGAATGTTTAAATAATTCGTTATCATTAAATTATACATTTAAATGTTGCAAATGGAAATGAAAATAGATGGCAATTTAAGTGTTCACCAACGCACTAGTCGGTTTCGTTCAGATGTAAAAATAGAAAGTTTACAATTTACACCAAATATATGAATAAATTTGTTTTTTGTATGTAAATAATGTTGCAGATTTTATTTTTTATTTAAATAAAAGATAAGAATGAAAATAACAACACTGACGAAAGAGGTAAAAACTTTCTGAAGTTTCTGAACTTTCTGCCCAGCAGTATTTTACTTCCTGCTTCATAAGTTTACTTCCGCTTACTCCAGTATTAATAATAGCGGAATCTATTTCCGCGTCCATTTTCTGTTCATCGCCGTCAAGTCCAGAAGGCCGTATCCATCAGAATTTCAGCAAACAAAAAATCTCAGTTACACGATAATATCTGATATATAATTCATCAATTTCTTATGATGAGTTATTACAACAGGCAAGCAAATACAATGTACAATGTCCAAATAGAATGTCAACGAATAGTTTTTTTAACCAACAAATAAATAACGCTTTAGCTGGAAATTATATGAAATTTATGCATAAGATGTTTTCCATTTGTCAGAAATTGTTCTGGTGAGTAGCTAATGGCAATTTTAGTAGAATGAGAACATCTAAAATTGATAAATTGTCTAAAGCTGCAGTTTATAGTTAAAAGTTGGAGTGGTGATTGCTGAATTTTAGCATCGAAACACTTTTCTGATTTTACCTGCCTGTTTTCTGAAAATATTTCTGGCTTGCAAAAAAATTTAATCTTTCCAATCTTTATTTCGCTCCTGTTCACAAGAGTTATTGTTTTTCTTCTTATCTTTTATTTAAATAAAAAATAAAATCTGGAATTTTGTTTAAAATAAAAATTTGTGATTATACACTTTGTGCAAACTGTATTAAATTTGTTTTTCAATATCTGAAGTAAAACCGACTACTGGGCTGATTAAACATTCAAGTTGCAATTGTTGTATTACGATGATAACCAAATGCTGAACATTCCAGATCAAAAAGGATCTGTTGGATTTAGAAATTATTTTACCAAACAAGACTGAAAGAAAAGAAAATTATTTTTCATCTCAAGTTCACTTTATGATAGGTAGAAACGTTATCTTCCTCTAGCATTGCATATTTTCTGCCAAAATGTGATCATTGCTGATTATCATCGTCGGCAAGCATAAAGCATATACTGATTTCTCATTTGCTGCCCTAACTTTCATTCCCATTGTTTGGAGTGAACAATATCTGGGCAATATCAAAGGGTTTGCTAGGTGGATCAAGCAGTGAGTTGTCCATTTGAGAAAACGTCTGCCAGAAGTATTGTAAAAATTCCAGACTAGCAGTATTATTGCTTGAATTTATGCCTTGCGCATTTCTATGGCATCATGCTGGTCAGAAATACTGAAATTCTAATTACTGGTATTCACCAACGCACTAGTCGGTTTCGTTCAAATGTTAAAATAGAAAGTTTACAATTTACACCAAATATATAAAACTAAATTTGTTTTTTGATTTTTAAATAATATTGCAGATTCTTGATTTTTATTTAAATAAAATATACGAAGGAAAACAATAACACTGACGAAAGTGGTGAAACCTTTCTGAACTTTAAAGTAAAATTCTTTGATAAGGATTTTCAGGATCAGGAAAGATTTTCAGAGAACAGTCAGCCTGAAATTAGAAAAGTATTTAAATGCCTACAAATTAGCAGTTGCCATGCCTAGATTTGGCTGACAACTGCAGCTGTGGACAATTCATCACTTGTTGATTTTTCCATTGTATTACAATCGCCATTAGCTAATCATCAGAATATTTTCTGACACGGAAAAGCATCTAATGCATAAATCTCACATAGTTTCTAGCTAAAATGTCATTTATCTGACAAGCAAAGCAACTGTTACGGTTGGGATTCTTCTGAACAGTATTCATGCATTCGGCGTGATAAAAGTAAACCACTTTGAGCATGCTGACAGAAACAAAGCTGTAAATAGCACTGACCAGAATAGCTGTTTTCTAAAAGGTTCTATTTTTATCACTTATTGTTTCTCATCATTTAATGTTGCGCTATATCTATATGAACAGCACCTCCCTTTTTTATATCAATAAAAAAATTCAGTTTTTTTCTATGAAAATTAAATATGCGATATCATAAAGTTAAGAAAAATTATCAGCCATGCTGCCATGAATACATAAATTAAAAACAGTGAAACCTTGAATTAGAAAAATTACCATTGATAGAAAACGAATATTTAACAAATAAAATTTCTTAGAGTGACAACCATTCATTTAAATGTGAAAAAGCAGGCGAAGTTCCCTTTGGGAAAACAGTTATACTCATTATTAAAATTATAAGAAAAACCTTGAATACAATATAAACTGAAAGCATAAAATTTCGGTAAGATAAAGGATAATGCGACCATTCAAGTGGTTTATTGTATTATATTTGTACTGCATTGCACTGTATGTGTATTGTATTGTATTGTATTATATTGTACTGTTTTTTTATTTTTCATAGTAATTTCATTCTCTTACATTCCTGAATTTGAGAACAACAGAATTGTTATAAAACAGTCAAAAGGTTAGAAATAAAATTTGACAAATAGAATGAAATGAAATTTGACAAATAAAATGAAATAAAATTTGACAAATAGAATGAAATGAAAATTGACAAATCAAGTGAAATAAAATTTAACAAATAACATGAAATAAAATTTAACATATAGAATGAAATTAAATTTGACAAATGAAATGAAAAAATATTTGACAAATAAAATGCCAAGGAGTGACAACAAATGAAATTCATAGGCACGCGTCAGAGCAGCAACCAATGAAATTTTACTGCGAAGCGGGGAAATCAGGTCTACCACTTGATAGACTCTACCCCCAGACGCAGGTCGCCATTGTCCTCCCATCACCCAGTTGCATTGGTCTGGCAGCTCTACCGGACGGCGGGTTGCTGGTCGCCATCGCTCTTCTCTCCACCGGTCGTGTTCGGACGCGTAGCTGGGGGGGGGGGAGTCACGTCTGTGATGGTCCAGGCAGCCGCCGCTGAAGCATCCAACACGCCCAACGGTTCGTAGGGCCGTTCTCTGCAATTGCTGGTCTTGCGCAGCTCGGTTCTTCATCTGTCATAGCTACACAGCATCAAAATGCTGCGTAACATCGTCCTTCTCTTGTTTCATAACGCCAGTGTGCGGTTGTCGTCGCTCCTGAAAGTGCTTCACGCCTTGCTTACTTCTTCGGCACCTTTGTGTGCTTCGGACAGAGTAGGTGGATCCCGGAGCCGAAAGGCACGATGTACTTCCCTTGACGCTACCGCACCGGCGAGAAGCGCCAAAAAGACGCGATCCGACACACATGCTCTGCGTCCCAACTTCTCCACCTCTTCCAAGCACTGTTTGATGATTTGGCTTTCACGTTGACGCAGGGGGTGGATGCGCTGGATTAGCTCCAAAAATGACTTTCCTGGGCCGTATGTGTTCAACTGCTTCCTCTTTAGAACCTCGAAGGAGTTCTCCCGTGCTTGTAGATCTCGCAGCCCACAGGTAGAGCTCACAGCGTACAGGATCACACAACAAGTACCGCTCGACGACGCCATGGTTCGATGTCAGTACACCGTTAGGCCAAAAGAAGTCTTCCAGCTTCTCCAGACACTCCGTAAGATACATCTCCCGACAATAGGCCGGAGGGGGGCAAACGCATGCGCCTTGTACACACTTGTATGGTTTCCTGGACAGGCTCCCAATGTTACGAGCCGCTCTTTTAAGGATGGGGGGTGGTTCGTCGCCCCAATCTGGCTGCTATCACAGTCATCGTTAGGCGACGACGCTTCCGCTGTTTCCCCAGTTTGTGGTTTTCCCGTATCAATCTCGCATCCACATACAGATCAAGAGAACAATATTTATTAACAAATAAGTACAAAGACCGCCACTGATCCACCTCTGTAAATCACAAAAACAAAAAATCACTATCGCTTCGGCAGATGACATCATTGATACCACCGTAACTCTCTCCAGATCTTCAAGTATCTATTTGTTCAAGGAGCTGCATTGTGATTCTTATACTCCGTCCTTTGAACAAATACAGTTCTAACGCGTAGGATAGAGTTTGCTACAAAAGCAATTACCGATGAGACATAAGAATTAGATGCAGCGCAAACATGAGCATTCGTAGACATTTGTGTGCGTTACGTAGCATTCGTCGGTAATGTGGATATTTTCGTCGACGTTTGCGAACCTGCGTGTCAGGATTGAATAACGTAGTGACGTGTGTAACGTAGAGATAGGAAGTGTACTTTTAACTGTTTTGTAAGTCTCCGTTATCTGGAGATTGTGTTCAGTGTGGTTTTGGTTGTGTGTGTTCTGTCGAGTCATTCTTGGTTTTTTATGTTTGGCTCATTATTGTTCGTTTGCAAGAAAACGGGGTCGACACTCGATTGAGTATTGATTAGCAGTTATCGGCACGCAAGTCGTATTGACGAACGCATTGGACTTTCCCGCTTTGCAATAACAAAGCTAAATAAAGCCCACTAATATCACGAACGAGTGACCTGTAGTCTCGCTCGTTACAACAATATGCAACGGCTACGGTTGCGTTAACAATTAAAAGAAAGTCAACATCGAAAGGAAGAAAAAACATAGGCGCCAATTCAAGAATGATAATTACGCTGGCCGATTTAAAGTGTTGGCTATGTGTGAATGAAAGACAGAACATCCTCGTTGGCGTGACACAACCGTTGGAGCAGAGTGGGAAGGACACAGGGCGAGCAAAAACAAGACGGACTCCACCCAGGAAGATCGCAGCGACGGACAACTGAGGCCCGGAAACGGCATTCTATGCCCCCAATGAGAAAAGGGTCAGGTGGTATTCAGCGTTCCCAATAAATTTCCAGCGTCTTCCAATGGCATCCCACCCCACTTGTGCAGATGGAACCCCCGGCACGCCATCAACTCCTACAGTTGGACGACCAGCCTCCTTGCCTCATCAAGTGATTCGCAGGATGTTGCCAAGTCAGCCACGTATATGTTATGAAGCGCTTACCCTTCCGCTCGCGGTGCTGAAGCTCAGTGGCGTTGTGCGTTCACCATAACGGTGCTCACGGCTAAAAAAGGGAAGCAGGTTATCCCGAAACACACCATTGTAAGTCAGCACATGCAGACCCCTTGAGCCTCGTCCTTCCAGAGAGATCCACATGCGTCTCCGTCCTCTTCGCGGATTTGGATCTATGTATGCATTTTCTCAATGTCCGCCTGCAACCCTACTCCCTGTCCGGAGGAGAGCCTCCAACAGGTTGGTATGAATGGTGGGTCCTACTTCTTGCAGGAAGTTCAACGAAGTTCTTCTGTAATATATATATTAAAAATGTATATATAAATAATAATGTATATATATTAAAAAATCACTATTTTATGATATTTATATGGTGAAATTACAATTAATTATTTAATGAAATTCAGTAAAATAGTGAATCCATGTGATCTTTCTTACTTATAGCATCCGCAACTTTTAAATTTATACATATTACACTCCTGCAATATACTTTTACCTTCATCAAAGTTAACTAATATTTTATAATAATGGACACATATTGTACGCTAATAATATACTTTGGAAGAACTGCACAATATTTTTCTGTTTGCGAGTATGCTTCAGTTTATATGCCCTTCCTTCAAAAACAAGGGACAATCTAGCGCAATGGTTACTTACAACATGCTATTCAGAATTATCAGACGTGAAGATTATACACGAAATACTAAAGGAAAAGAAATGTTCTTTTAATTGAGACCTTAATCATTGTTTATAGGAATGTCATCCATTCCGGTTCTGGCACGGGAGCCGTTTAACATCAAAAATGTGAACCCTCGCCTACGGTTTTTAACTGAATTTTTTGCTTGTTCAAATTCGTTATCTCGTTTCAGTGTCCACTTCTAAGAATGATATGATGTAGGAAAATTGATAATCTGATTCAAAAATCTGGAATATGGATGGCACAAACAGTTTTAATTTATCCACAAATGACTAACCAAAGCTGACATCAAAAAATGTAATGTCCAGCGCACTGTGAATTGAAGAAGGTCCAAGAGCTTCCTGCCTATTTCCATTTATTGCCTACTTTCTGTTGGCATCATGAAAGAGCTTTAATTTCATTGTCCCCGTTCACAATACTGTTCAAAAGAATATCAGCCAAAGCTGCTTTCACTCGTCATACAAATTAACTTTTACCATGCATTTATATTAGATATATGCATTTGATCCGGGATAGGCAAACTTTATTATCATCGACCCCCTATAGATTCCTTGATGCCTCATCGACCCGCAAGCTCATAAAACAAGTATTATTAACTTTAGCAAAACTTAGCTACACTTTTTGATAACTAACAATCAAGTTCCAATATTGACTGTAGTTATTCGCGGCTTATTCGTCCTCGTGATGAATAAGCTTTCTCTGGTTCTTTGTCAATGGTGATAACTACTGCGTCCAAGCTAATATCGGTCGTCACAACTTTATTGCCTTCAGCAATAAACGACAATCAGGTAGAAACAGTTTTATTCAACGATCTCAAAACAACAACGCTCAAGCACAATTATCTTCACAGTGTATAAGACTAACACTGCTACTATCACACGCGTACTGCACGTACTCCTCGCTCTCGTACTGAACGTACTGAATCTCTGCGCTTGTTCTCTCGTATATATATTCTCTTCTTTTTCACAATGACGTATTTTCATTGCTTTCTAAATATACTCCAATTCCAGGAATTGAGAGTTTCCAACACATGCTCTAGCGATGTTTACTTTAGCAGAGAACAAATAGTTGGCCAGCTGCCAAGTAGTTCCAGTTGGCACGTGACGTTGCCGAGAGTCAAATTACTGCGTATTCGTGTAAACAAGTTATTTTTAGTATCTAAATGTAAACAGATTCTAATTTCTAACATTAACAATAAATTTCTTTATTATAATGTATCACCCTTTTATTTATTTTTAATTAAAAAGTTTAATCCATCATCATTTTTAATGAAATTTATTCTTCACCCTTTTCACAATTACTGATTCTCGATCAGATTTATTTTACTGTGGCGATGGTACCTGAACATCAAATGTGTTTTTATAGGGTACGGTAGTAGGAAGACGAAAGTAGTCGTGTGTGCATTGGCGTTAGTGCATCACAGCGTGCCCCTCTCCGTTTGCTTAATCAGTTTATTATAACTCTTTGTATAATCTTTTGTACTCCTTTGTTCATAATAAACTCACTGTATCATAAGTGTCGCAGATGAATCGAACGCCTGACGACGCTACAATGGGCGAGCGTGGCAGGATGTCAGAGAATCCACGTTGAATAATGCCGCCGGAAGCGCTTACGCGGTCTTCCGATGTCGTACGGTGGTTCCTCCGCATGGAAAGGTATTTTCGAGCGGCCGACGTTCCTGATAACCGTAGAGCTGCTATGCTGCAATACCATATGGATGAAGCCATGGGGGACGTCTTATCGGTGTTGGAAGTGGAGGAGACTGATGATTATGGTAAGTTGAAATCGACACTGTTTAGAGTATTCGGTGTAAATAACTCGGAGGAACGTTACATGAAAGAATTCATTAACCGGCACCAACGGGAAAACGAGAGCGTAGAAGAGTATACCTGCCATTTGAAAAGGTAGCTTCCAAAGGCGTTCCCGCAGTTGAAAGATCAAGCAGATGGCATTCTGCTGCAACAATTTCAAGCCGGAATCCGTCAGGATATGATTAAGTTTACAATATTACGAAGCGCACCAGTTAGCTTCGAAAAGGCGGTTAAAATTGTAGCACGCGAAGAGCTCATGATAAATCAAGTCAGCGCTACTACAGCAAGCGCGTCTGTCGTGACGACAGCTGCCGACGTAAAGAAAGAAACCTCAGGGTATGAAGGCGAAACGGGGTCAGCGGCAGCGATACACGCGGAGCACATACGAGACAAGCTAACGATGAAAGTGAAAGTGCAGTTAGAAGGAGAAATCACCGGAACAACAAGAACAAAAGCGGTTTCGCAACGACGCCGTCCGCAACGCAGCGACCGCTTTACGTGTTGGACATGTGGCCAATTAGGCCACTTTAGCCGGGACTGCCTTTCACACAGTGGTAGCCAACTCGGCCGAGACGAACCACAATCTAGGGTAAGTAATACGAACCATAATATCCCAATCATCGTTCTTCAATCCCCAATTACCGATATCCCATTAGTGGAGGTTTCATTGGGCGGACTTAAATGCAAGATGTTGGTTGATATGGGGCGGCCGTGACCCTTGCAGCAGAGGAGGTTATGAAGGGATCGAAGGTTTTAAGGCGAGTCCTGAAACCTTCTATTCGCTTGGAAGCGGCGAGTGGCGCTGAGCTGGGCGTTATTAATGCCTAGGTAATGGAGATAGTTCTTGGAGGCACGGTGAGAGTTCAGCACACGGTCCTATGAGTCAAGGGCGTTTCCCATCAGTACCTGCTAGGGTGGGATTTTATGCGCTCGCACCGCTACAACCCGTACCCGGTTGCAAACTGTTTGGGAATACGACAGTTCAGCATCCTGTTCAACAATCCCATTGCCGTGCCCCCTGTGAGGATGAAAAATGCCAACAGCAGAAGTCAAATTTTGGTTGCAATGGAGCAAATACTCCCTAAAGAGCAGGAAGCTGGAAGAAAATACCAGCCCACGTTGTCAGCGATCTTGGAACAATTTTCAGACGTGTTGGGTACGTCAGATGAAGACCTGGGCCGGATGAGCGTGATCCGTCACGCTATTCATACCGTCGATGCTAAGCCGGTAAGATGCTCTCCTAGACGCATCGCATATCATCAGCGGGCACAGGTGGAAACGTTACTAAACGGGATGATGCACCGCGACGTCATCGAACCATCATGCAGTCCATGGGCGTCCCCCATAGTGCATGTAAATAAGAAGCACGGGTCGAGTCGATTCTGCGATGACTACCGACAGCTGAAAAACGTAACCCAGAAGAATGCACACCCTCTACCCCGAATCGATGACACGTTAGACGTATTGTCAGGCGCGCAATGGTTCTCAAAGCTGCATCTGGCCAACGGATAATGGCAGGTGGAAATGGAAACGCGGGACAGATAAAAGACTGCCTTCACTACCCCATATTGCTTGTACCAGTTTAAGGTGATGCTTTTTGGGCTGTGCAACGCCCCGGCTACCTTTCACCTAGACTACCCTGACAGGACCTTGACTTTGAGTGCTTGGTCTACCTGGACGATGTGACTGAGTCCTTCAGTAGGACCGCAGAAGAGCACACTGCTAGACTGCAGGAAGTACTTGACCGCCTCAGGAAAGCCGGCATGAAAGTGAAACCTGAGAAGTGTCAGTTGATGAAGAGGAAGGTGGCGTACTCAGGCCACATTATCTCCGAGAAAGGTATTGCCACCGTTCCCAGCAAAACACGAGCGGTAAAGGAGTGGCAAGCGCCATTTTTGACCAGTTGCCATATGGCTACAACGGCCGCGAAAGAGTTAATTTACACGACCACAAGAAACCGAAATTTGACAAACAGAATGCATGAAAATGACAACCAGTAAAATTTAGATTCTCAACAGCGAATAAAATTCATCGCAACAACAACTAATGAAATTAAGCCGCCGTGTAAACCAATAAAATTTAAAACCAATCAGAGATGTACTTAAAATTTACAACCAATCAAAGTGTGAAGCGGGATCTCTATGATGTATACACGAGGTCTACCCCTCGGCTTTGTAACATTCGACCGTTGCTGGAAATGTTCGAGAAATGTTGCGTGGTAAGCAAAGATGAAGAAATACAATGTGTGGATGAACGAATTATTCCTTACAAAGGCAAGCACAAGCTCAAGCAATATCTGCCCTGCAAACCACACAAATAAGGCTTCAAAGTTATTTCTAGTGCTGGCATGTCTCGTTTGCTTTATGAATTTGTACTTTACGTCATGAAAAATCCGATTGTCGAGGACCCACTGCCTCTTCAACCGGAAAATTATGTATTAAAACTGTGTGAAACGTTGCCAAAGAACAGAAACCACAAACTGGTTTTGACAACAACTGTTGCAGATTTCTGGAACTACAGCTACGGGTGAAAGAAATGGGAATCCAGTCTTGTAAGACTATTAGATCAAACAGACTTCATGGCTTCCCGCTGCGTATAGCCGGATATTTGATGAGCTCTATTCCAAAGCGGAAGAACTTGGCCTCCAATTTAATCCGGCGAAATTTGTTTGTGATTTTGAAACAGGCTTGATCCTGGCCATTTAATGCAACTTTCCCAACATCAGGGAGCAAGCTTGCTTCATCCACATTTGCCAAGCCGTGCAATGGCTGACTTTGCTTAAGAAATGATTGTATTCATAATCAAGAAGTTAAGTAAAAAGTAAAAATGCTAATGGCCTTAGCATTGTAACCGTGGGTTTCGAAATCTTAAAATGTTACGTCAGTTCAAGTGGAAGAAGCATTGCTGTAGTAATTCAGCGGGAGAGGCTTCCGGCTCCTAAAATTTTGCTTTTGAATGTCCATAGTGTGGCAGAGCGGACCAACAACCATCTGGAAGGTTGACACCGCCGCATGAGTAAAGGAGCACGAAAGCACACCTGGGGTTTTATCAGTTTCTACAACTGATCATCGATGAACAGGGTAAAACTGACATGATGGCGCGCAAATGGATGATTGTTTTTCGCGTGGAAGAGTCTTCGTAAGATGTAGCGCAGCTTACAGAGACCAGCAGCGACTGGCAGCTGTGCTTACATATAGATTACATCGTAATGAATTTAGTACAGAACATTTTTCAAGAACTGTATCTTATCATACTTCTGCACCTGCATGATTACTGCACTTCTGCACTATTCATTATTATTGTATAGTTCATTTTGTCCATTGTATATGTTGTAGTATAGTTCGAATGTTTGTTGTTTGTTGTTGATTGTTGACTGCTGTTGTAAGATGAAATTGTATGCTATATATTTGTCTAATTCGAAAGCGATTGTAGCGAAAAGCAGAAATGTTATTGTGCAAAGCAGTCTGCTGATTAGCACAGACATGAAGAAATAAAATTACAATTGCAGGTCATTATTTGAACAGTGAATGTAGAAATGTGAAAAAAATTATTTTTAATCACCAATATTGCCATATCACTTCTTTATTGCCACATTCATTGAAAGTGAAACATCTTTTTAAATTATGTGATTGAAAACATGCACAGAAAATTCTTAGCAAATGTAAGGAAGTTAAATATTAATCATGACCATACTTCAGAATAGCTGTAATTCCTTTAACGTAATAAAAGTAAGCTGTCACTAATCTATATTATATATAAAGAAGAACTTTGTTTTCAAAATTGAGAAATGTAATTATTTATGTCCAAATTTAATGGAGAAGCACCCGTATTTGTGAAAACATTGATGGAAAACAATCATCCAATCAATGATCAAAGTTGAGTGGCTAATCAAATGCCATAAGTTATTTCACCAATTAGTGATTAAAACTGGGTAACTAATAGAATAACATAACTCATTAGTCAATTACCGATGAATCGCCGTACAACCTATCAGCGACCAAACCGTAATTTAATTTAATGGCAATGCTTCCCATATTTGGAGAAAAGTTGATAAAGATTAATTATTCAATCAATGGTTAAAACATAATCGCGAATCAAATGCACGAGTGATTTGCCAAATCACTTATCAGAATAATTAGCTTATGTAACGTGTCAGCCTTTGCTTCAAGAGGTTTTCTATTATCTTCGAAGCACTTTGATGTAGATCAGCGCGTGTTAAGCATTAGATGCCAACAAGGAGACATAATATCTAAGATAACTGTATACTGAAGAGTAAATATACCACAGAAAAAACAGAAAAAGAGCGATGTGAACAATTACAGTAATAACTGAGTCACAGAGAGAGACGATTAATTAACTTTTCCCTGAGGTCCAAACAAAATCTTGGCGACAAAAATACACCAACTAGCAGTGGACTGTAGATTACACTTTGTGTTCATGCGCGCAGTTCAAATCGACTCACAGCTAAGCTGAAGGTCGTTCACTACAAGAAAACAAACGCACTTATTTGATTAAAGGCAAGATTATTTATTGTGCCTCAGAATATAGCAGACTCGATAACAAACGAATTTAAACAGCAGCATCAAAGATCACAAGATCACAATCCTTCTTTGGCCAGCTGATCCTGAACCACTTTCCAATTGCGGTTGTTAAACAGCAACTTCCATAACCGGCTCACTGAATGGAACGTCTGGAAGGTATCCCTCCTGACTATCGTCACAAGTCATCAATATGTTAGTTCTATGTCTTCCTGATCATTGATGTCCAACTTATCCCAAACCCTCTTTGGATATGGTTGAAACAGCAGCTTCTGATCGAGCAAAAATGGAATGGAGAATCCCTGTATCTTAAGCTGTGTAATCGTCGTGTCGTCGATGACTACCTCGGTCGCTAATGCTAATGGATCGTCCGCCTTACGTGAGCTTCCATCCAGAAATCTCAACGGCTGAAGACGTTCGCGTGTGGTCTGGTTTCCCAACGGTCGCATACAACATTCTTCCAGTTTCTCGAATCTGGCTTCAATCGTGGCTTGGTGCTTTCGCTGATATGTATCTTCAGACAGGGAGGGCTTAGTCGCACCTTCTTCACAACTGTCCCCTGTCAGAGTCAGTGGACAGTTTCTTCACAGTTGGTATCAGGAACTATTATCACCTCGATTAGGTAGACGATCGTCCAGTCGGGAGATGAGCCACTACAGGGCTGCGGTCAGTTCCTCCATGCGTCGGTCATAGGGATTTTTATTTCTGAAGTCCATGCCGTAGGATGCTTCCTCGATTAAAATGGTTTTCAACGTGATTCTCAGTGCTTCGTCCATAATTGTCGGCTCTTTCTCCACCACGGCCATCAGTACTGTCTGATATTTAGGTACTTTCTGAAACTGATTAACGATCTGCAGTTCCGACATTCAGATCTATTCTCCCGCCTCTTGGACTCTGATAGCAAAAACTGATTGGTTCTTTCGGATACAACTGCGGGAAGTGACATCTCTGATTTCAGAAAAATGAACATATTCTTCAGGTCTGCTTTCAGTGCCTCGTAGTCGTTCACATCGTCTCCGTGGAGTTTATCTTTCTGGGACAGGCCCCCATTTGTAATTTGTCATCCATTGCTTCCAGCGGTTTTCTATTAAATACAGGGTACACTTATGTAGATGAGCGGGTAACGCATTACGTGTCAACAATGACACGTAATATATAAAGTAACTGTTTATGAAAGAGTAAATATGGCACATAAATCTACAAAAAATTAAGAACGAGGCAAACAACGACAGTGACAACCAAGTTGCTGAGAGAGAAGATTAGCAAACTAGTTTCCAGAGGTCCAAAACCAGCACTAGTTACGTCACCACCAGCTACTACTGATCTTCAGGTATCAGTAAGTATATGGTAGTGCTTATCTGATGTTCTACTCATCTGAAATTACAAATATACACTACAATCAATGGGACGTTTTTTACACTAATAAAATGATACAAGTCATTAGCCAATTACTGATGAACCACCGTACATCCTATCTGCGAACAGCCAATTGTGGAATTTTAGCAGATGAGTTCAGAACACTTATTCGACTGAGTTCTGCTGACAAGCGATTGTCTGTGAACGCAAAACGAACGCGATCAGTTAGCCACAACAAAGTTCTACGGTCTGAAATAAATACAGATCACTTGCGAGAAAGCGACGGGAATTTTGTCGCCAACAAAAATGTTCACTTAAAAAGCAGACTAAACAGTATTAACTGCTCCTTGGAAAGAAAGCTTATTATTTTAATTATATCTTTGTTTAATTTTAATTTTTTTATTCATTCAAAAATTGAAATATAGTTGATTACAGTAGTTTATCTCGATCTTGAAGATCAGTAAGAGGTGCATGTACGTGTACTTATGTGCAGCATTATGTAGTTAGTTTTTCCTACGAGGTGTACTATTTCGGTTCTGTATTGTTATGGTTATACTGGCATGCAGTGAATACATATATCACGAATGCTACTACCACAGAAATCTCGTGGCTAAGCCAACAAAAAATGTTACCAAAGAAAAATTGTGTAAACGTAAATAGCTTTTACCTGGGATTTTTTTGCATGTTTTTCAAGAGCACTCAATATGTCAAAGTCTACTGAAATGTTCAGCTATTGTAAGTTGTTTCCCTTTTCAGTAGTTATTATCGCTATTGTCTTGTTGTAGTTGTATTCAATAGCTTTCCTAGTGGGTTTCTCTACTTTGTGGCTTTGGCCAACTTGTTTAAAACTTTTATGGATTTTTTTCTGTAATATAAATGTAAAATAGTTTAACATAATTTAATGTGATTTGATTTTTTGTAAATGGGCTGTAAAAATTTCAATTTTTTTGTTAAATGTTTTTCTCTTTTCTTTTCACGACAGTAAATTGCTGGAAAATGAAATGAAAATGATTAAACACATTTTTAGATTCATTCCACTGGTTTACGGATGCCATGAAAATTCAAACAAGAATGGCAAAGCAGGCGAAGCCAAAATCTGGGCTTTCAGGAGTCATCTTCGCTGGTCGGTTCTCTTTCTGTCCAAGAATCAGATCTATTTTGTATGAACACTGATGAAGAATATTCCTCAAGCTACCGCTACAAATTGAAGATGAATTAAAAATGATGAAGTCTATGTAAAGTTTCTGCTACGGTACCAGGATACAGGAAACGAAGCTGTGGAGTTCGATTCGGTCAATGTGTGCCGAGCTTCTAAACATTTAATAAGCATCTCTGAGTCAATCAGAGATCAATGATACATCGAGTATGCGTACCCCACACGCCCAGACGGACAGACCTTTCTTACATGAACCCACAAGTAGAAGATTCTCATCCATTTCCGCTAATGTGAGTGAACTCGCAAGCGGTCATGAGAAGAATGTATTTCCAAGTCGCCTGCATAAACAGGATGGAGATGTCAGTTAGTTCCTGTAATGGAAGCTGCAAGAAAGCTTTCTCTTTCCTTCAGGGTTTCTTTCGCGCGCTTTTCGATATCGCTAATAATTCATCGCTAACGTTCCTATATTGAGAGATTACGAGTGCGAGCGTTGAATTGTTGGCTAATGCATACCGCAAGACGTTTTGCATGCTCATCGTACTCCACAGGATATTCAATGCCACAACAATGATAAAATGAATTCATCAAAAATGATGAAATGCCCAGTTATGAAAATAATTCTACGGATATCCAGAAAGCTGAATTGCTTACAAGCGGAGATACCGTACACAAAATTGCTGCTATCAGTATAATGCTCTAAGGCATATGTGAATGTTGAAAGAATTTGTATTTGAATCATTTTGTTCTGGTTCATTTCACCGGTTCTATGACTGTACATGCAGGTATACTGTTCTCTTTTCATATTGTGAACAATGCATAAACTAAGTTTCCGCATGAGAAGAAATGCTATCGAAGCGATTGATGATTTTCAACATAATTTCATTCGACATTTGTAATTGTAATGTTTGTCAAACTGTAAATAAAAAGATTATTATAGTATGTTCAGTTATTTTGAATTTTTAAAAGCAAGCTGATCATGGAATTAAATATTGATTCTAATGATCCGTTGGAATATTTCGATGATTGTATTTTCAAAAAACAATTATATATAATATTGTCAAATGATATTTATAAGTAAGAAAATTAACAATATTTGAATGACGCTATGTTATTATTAGTTCATTTTTTGGAATAATTTATAAAATAATAAGTCATCTTGAAATACGAAGAAGAATAAAAATGAACGCGAATGTCACGGCATGATCTTAAGTGCAACCTTGAAATTTCTCTACTTGTATGCGAGTGTAGTCTGTCTTTATTTAATTTCTTTTTTTTGAAAAGCAAAGATCGACGAACTCTGACATTAAATAACTTGTCAATAGCATTTTTTCTATCTTTTGTTAACACTGGTCAAATTGTGTTGACAAAAGTTCAAGCACAACTTTTTATAATACAGTATGCCATGTTGCTTGGTGCTTATAAAGACTTTTGAAATTTTGGAAATTTCTTTCTGTGAAGAAAATAAATCCTAGCTACGCTAAATTGAACTGCCGTGCGTGTGGGTGTGTCTAAGCTTCAAATTCATCCGATGGAGAAATATAGCAAACGTCGCCTTCGCAATGGTAATTCAACGAGAAAATTGAAACTTGTACGCAGATTCAGGGAAGATTACATTTATGAAAATTTTTCATGTCGAAAGAAGAACATGCACTTTTACGTTTCCATCTGCAAATGCTACAACACGTGAGTGAAATATATATGCTGTTGTAAAAATATTTTTTAAAAATAAATTTAACTATTATTTCAAATATGAAATTTTCAGGAAGTTCAGCATTTAAAAAGTTTAATTCTCACCAGGCATAAAACGACCTGTTCCACTGAAAATGATTAATATTTCTTTTCAATCACACTGCTCTTACTGTACAAGTACAAATCAAATAAAGCTTCAATTTCAAATAAAATTACTTTAATTCGAGCATTAAATTCAAAAATATAAATGTTTAAACAACAGTTTGTTTAAAACGTTGCAAATAATAAAACACAAATTTGTCAAGTTTAAAAAAAAGAAATTATATGTTCAAACTGGTTATCCTTTATAATTAATGTTAATGGCGTATAAATAATTCTGTTTTACAAACAGCATACATATTACATTGCATGTAAAATTGGAAATCACTTCTTCGAAGAGCTTCTTGAATACAGTTTCTACTTTCATCAAAATATTGATTAGGATGTGTTATAAATTCACCAAGACCCCCTTCAGGAAGCTTATGCATGCAGTCGAAGAATATTGAACAGGTTTTGCTGTAATGATTGTTGGATGCATAATTGACTATCTAAAATCAATCAACACCTTGATACAAATAATTACTGGGGACGATCTAAAAAATTTGTTACATTTTTAATGTTATCTTTATGAATTCCACAATTTTTCAAAAGTTGCTGCAAATGTTCCGCATCACAGTGCTTGAATGGACACCCTAAAAACAAAATGATGAATGGAATAAGTTATCGAATTTATAAAAACTGCTACCATTCAAAATCGCCAATTCCAGGCGGATTGTTCATAATTATCTTCAAGCACGAATAACTGCATAATCAGCACGTTTGCCCTCTTCGCCATAATTATGACGAATCGAATACGCGTACTGACGTTGAAACTAAATAAAACGACTTGATCAATTAATTCATCTGAACACAAACATCATTTTATCGTTACCTTTTCTGCATCTATTTTCGGCCTAAAATGATATTCCCAAAATTTCAATGATTCGTTTAATGATAAACCAATTTTTTTCAAAAAAAGACCCAATTGCATCTGACCACCATGTCGTAAATGATGAGCACTTTTCAACTCATCATATAAACGACGCATGCATAACGGAAAAGAAGTCACAGAAAGCTACATAAAATGCAAATATAACAATCTGAGAAAATGCATTTAAATTTGAATTTAAATTGAACATACTAAAACAAATTGCAAATACTTTTTGTTAAAATAAATGCCAATTTAAACTATGAAGTTTGAAAATTATAAAAGTTCAACTGAACAAGCCATAAAAATACATGCTTAGCAATTATGTATAAACTTCACTTCTACTCACTGGTTCAACCATTTCCATCGTAAAAGATCGTGAATCAGCAGAGCTCAAGTATTCTTGAATAGGACAACGTGCATCGCCAAGTACCCGCAAATCTGCCAAACGAGAATCCGCATAAAGCAAATGGCATCTTTTTGCAATAATCTTAAAATGTAAATTATTAAATAAATAAGAATTAAAAAAATAATAACAATAATTCACTGAAAGCTTTCTCGATTGAACAGAGCAAAATCTGTTGACAATTGTATTCAAAAAATCACAATGCGGCACCAAAGCCATTCTGCATTTTACAAGCACTCTTCTTTCTCGAAGTAAAGCAACTGACTCTTTAAATGGAACCTAAAATGTGACTAATATAATCAAAATATTATTTCAACGGAATGCAAAAAATTATTAAACCTTGTAAAATTCCCATTGCATCACAAACCGTTTTTGCTCTATAGCTTCCTCTTCAGGAGGCAATTTCTTCATTTTTTAGAAGTATTTCACTTTACAGGATGACAGCCATCAAATAATTCTTTCCATTGATGTTCCTTTTCATCTTCTGAAATACTCTCATATGTGATATTGTTTTGTGATAAAAAGTCTCGAATACTAGCATTTCGTTCACATAAAATTCGAAAATGAAACAAATCAACTTCTTGTTGCAAGAACCATTGCCTATCTTGAAATCTTAAATATGGGTCATGTGATTTTTTCAAAATTATTTGAAATTCCGTTTCACATTTCAACATACGTTTCAGCAAAACCTATCAAAAGAAGAAAATGTGATTGCGCATCTTCTAGGCGTTGCTTTAGTATGGAACTCGTTGCCTGACCACTCGCATATGACAAAAATTGACAACATTATTGTTTGAAATCACACCGTCATCCCCTTATACCTAATTATCCATATACTGTACCGCCTGCGTGATATATATAGTTGTCCGTGTGTGTGTTCATACATATACCTTGTGTTCTTAATAAACTCATTTCCGTCATTTTTTTTCCTTGTTGTGGTTCTTTGACTTCTTTCTCTAGCAACTGCTTTTGTGTCATTTGGTCTTACATCTGTTGTCTCGATTTACGTGACAATACAGATCAAACTCAGCAAATCTTAACTGGTTATGGTCCCAGCACGCTTCCTCTGCGCATGAATGGATCAAGTTGTTAACCAGTTGGTCGAACATGTCCAGACCCTGCAAGCACAGCTTGCTTTGACGAAGCCTACGGTCCTGGCTTCGGCAGTTGGTGGCCTGCCCGAGTCGAAACACTTAGATGGTACAAATTATTCTGAGAGGAAGTTCGCCATGAAGAATTACTTGGTGGATGCTGGCTTATGGCACTGTGTAGAAAATGAAAATGTCGACCATGAGCTAGACCAGCGTGCATTGGCAAAGATAAATTTGTCAATCAAGCCTTGTGCTAGTGGCGATGTCCGCAAAGCTATGACAGCGAAGCAAGCGTGGGAAAAACTACGTTGCGCCTATGAAGACATCGGTTTAGTACGCCGCATTGGTCTCTACTCCTCTCCGTTCAAGACCCGATTCGAAGAATGCGGATCAATGACAGCTTATATTGACCGTATTACTGGTATCACGGATCAGCTAGAGTCGATTGGAAAACCTCTGGACAATGAAACGGTTGGTGGCATAATTTTCGGTGGATTGCCGATCGAATTCCAACCCCTGATCCTTGGCATCCAAGGATCGAATCAGAAGATTACGGTGGAATTTGTCAAGGGCTTGTTATTGCAAAACAATGTTCAACAACTTGTTTCGCCATTGCCCAAGGATGAGAACTGTGCCTTTGTGAGCCAGAGTGCTAAAGAAAGGTCAAGGAACGTTGCAATCGAAGATGTTTCAAATGCGAGCAAACGGGACACATTCTTGCAAAATGTCCATTTGTAGTAAATGATCGTCGGCTTTCGAAAAATCAGAAGAAATCAGACAAGCACTTAGCAGCAAGCACAAATTTTGCTGCAAGCTGTCTCCTGATTCAAAAGGCAACTGACGGCGACAAGGATTGGTTCCTAGATTCAGGCGCCACAACGCATCTGACTCATCGCGACGATTGGATGGAAGAGTACAATGGTCGCACTACACACACAGTGGCCATTGCCAATGGAACAAATATAACAACTAAAGGATGCAGGGTCGTGAAAATTCCCCTCGCTACTGCGAAGACGATGGTGGCCCACGACGTTCGACATGCTCTGGAACTGGCCCTGAATCTCCTATCGGTAAGTCGAATAGCCGCACAGAAGAAGACGTTGATCTTCGACGAAAATGGTTGCCGAATAGTGGACTTAGCTATTGAAGTTCTGCGACAACATATGCTCGGCACTGCAACTCAGTATAATGGACTATATCGACTAAATCGGCGTGACCATTGAGCTATGGCAGTGCAGGATGTCCCAGATCTGTGGCACCGTCGACTATGGCATTTAAGTCGTGGATCAATGAAGCTCTTGCAAGATGGGCAAGGAACTGGAATTCCATCTGATGCAATCACAAAAACGGATTGTGTCACTTGCTTGAAAGGAAAACAGTGTCGTTTGCCCTTTCCTAAATCGGCCACTAAGAGATCAAAAGAAGTTCTTGAACTGGTACACTCGGACATATGTGGCCCCATGCAAGTAACGTCCGTTGGTGGTGCTCGATACTTTCTTTCATTCATCGATGATTTCTCACGGAAATCGTTTGTGTACTTCCTAAAGCACAAGAATGAAGCCCTGCCGAAGTTCAAAGACTTCATCGCAGTGGTGGAAAGGCAAACTTCAAAAAGAGTGAAGTGCCTGCGAACCGATAATGGGCGTGAATAACGTGAACAACATGTTCGCGGAATTTCTGATGAGAAAAGGCATTCGTCACGAACGTATGATTCCTGAAACGCCCCAACAAAATGGCGTCGCAGAAAGGATGAACCGAACGCTTGTGGAAAAGGCCAGAACGATGCTGATAGATGCCAACTTGAGCCCAGATTTGTGGGCAGAGGCTGTGGGCACAGCCAACTACCTACGAAACAGATGTCCCACAAAGGCTCTGCGAAAGGTGACTCCAGAAGAAGCTTGGTCTGGACGTAAGCCAAACTTGGCGCACTTGAAAATCTTTGGCTGTTTGGCAATGGTGCACGTTGCCTCAGGACAACGAAAGAAGTGGGATCCGAAATCTGAGGAACGGATCTTCGTTGGGTACTGCGAAACAAGCAAAGGATATCGTACTGTGGACCGTAAAACGAAGAAGATGTACGTAACGAGAGATGTGAAATTCTTGGAATCACGGTTCCCTGGCACCCAGTCGTCAAAGGAAGAGTCGACAAATTCCCTTATGAACCCAGACGTTGGCGAAGAAGCAGTGATTGTGTGGACTTCTCAAGATAGTGGTTCTACTGAAATGGATCCAAATCCATCCGTTCCACCCAAAGTAGACACCGACAGTAATGAGTCCACTGGACAAAGTCCACAGCCGTCAGTGAAGACGTCGCCAGAAGAACTAAGAAGACCACTACGAAACCGTTTCCCTAATCGAAACATATTCAACGCAGATTTTCTTCTTTTTCAGACCCAAGTGCGCGAGCAAAGCGATCCCATCAGCTATGAAGAGGCATTGAATCGTCCGGATGCCAAAGAGTGGCTCAAGGCCATCAATGAAGAATTGGCATCCCATCACGAAAACCAATCATGGGAACCCGCGGTTTTACCTCCACACAAGAAGGCCATCAAAAGTAAATGGGTCTTCAAAACGAAGTATAAAGTAGATGGGACGATTGAAAAACGAAAAGCGCGACTTGTGGCCAGAGGATACTCACAACGTCAAGGAATTGATTATGAAGACACGTTCGCTCCTACATTGGGCTATTCTTCGCTTCGCTATCTTCTGTCATTGGCAGCGAAGTACAATTTGGAAGTAGACTAGATGGACGTTGTGACCGCGTACCTGAATCTGAACCTTAATGAAGAAATATACATGGAACTGCCGACTGGTGTTGATGATGAAAACAACAAGTACTGCTGGTTACGAAAATCCATCTACGGCCTGAAACAGGCGAGTCGTGCATGGTACGGAATGCTGGACGACACCCTTCGGAGTTTCGGGCTCAACAGGCTAAAGAACGAGCCCTGTATCTATTTTCTTCGGAAAAATGAAATATTCCTCGCCGTTGGTGTATATGTGGACGACCTTCTCTCAAACAACGTGTCATCGAAAAATGAATTGAAGATGGCGTTGTGTGAGCGCTTCAAAATGAAAGATCTTGGCAGGGCCCATTGGTGCCTAGGAATCAGAATCGTGCAAGATGTTGAAAATGGCACGCTGTCGATTGATTAGGAGCAGTACATTGAAGAAATGCTGCACCGGTTCAGAATGTCTGACTGCAAAGGGGTGAAAACACCATTGGACCCTAACCAGATTTTACCGAATGCGATGATGCCGAGTAGTGATGAGGAAATAAAGCAGATGCACGCTGTACCGTACAGAGAAGCCGTCGGCTGCCTGGTTTATTGAAGTCAAAGTTGTCGACCAGACATTTGCCACGCAGTGGGGATTGTCAGTCGTTTTTCTGATAATCCTGGGAAGGCACATTGGACTGCCGTTAAGCGCATCTTCCGATACTTGAAGTACACAAAAACCGCAAAGTTAGTCTACAGGCGGACTGAGAATGCACTCACCGTGTATTCCGATTCCGACGGCGGCAATGACAGAGATGATCGTCGATCCATTTCTGGATGCGTTGTGTGCCACTCCGGTGCAGCGATAGCATGGACATCAAAAAAACAGCGCACGGTAGCGTTATCAACAACAGAAGCTGAATATATGGCCCTAAGCCACGCTGCACAAGAAACCGCTTGGCTACGCTCGCTGCAATCTGAGTTGGAAAAGGAGAGCAGCAAGCCTACACTCCTATGCAACAACAGTGGAGCCGTTAGCATCAGCACCGGTCAATCATCGTCAGCAAGGACACGGCACATCGACATAAGGCACCATTTCGTGAAAGAAAAGATACAAGAAGGCGAAATAGAAATGCGGCAGATACCAGGTGCAGATAATGCAGCCGACATGTTCACAAAGGCACTGACACTGAGCCGTGTGGCTGCTTGTATGAAAGTAATTGGGATGGCGGCGTGAAGTGGGGATGTTGGAAATCACACCGTCATCCCCTTATACCTAATTATCCATATACTGTACCGCCTGCGTGATATATATAGTTGTTCGTGTGTGTGTTCATACATATACCTTGTGATCTTAATAAACTCATTTCCGTCATTTTTTTTGCTTATTGTGGTTCTTTGACTTCCTTCTCTAGCAACTGCTTTTGTGTCATTTGGTCTTACATCTGTTGTCTCGATTTACGTGACAATACAGATCAAACTCAGAAAATCTTAACAATTATAATTTGAAATCCAACAGCATCCGGTTAGCTTTTGAAATATAAAACAAAATTTTCATCTCGTGTACAATAAAACAATGTACTGCTTTACCGACGAAATGGCATTTTGAAAATTAATTTCTCGCAGTTGGCCATCAAGAAATTTCATGTAATTTTCCGAGAATTTTGGAAACCGTCGACCAGCCATTTCTACTGCCAGTAGTACTAAATAAATGAAAAAATAATATATATACATCAAAAAAGACAAATAAAAACCAAAACCTTGATGTCGTTGAATTGCAAGATCAACAGCAGGTCTGTAATCCATGTTCACAGTTGGAGGTGTTTCGTAAAATTGTAAATTGTGCGCAAAATCTAACGAAGTAATAACAGCACCATCTTCATAATTACTATCAATTTCAAGTTTTCATTCAAATGACGTATTAAATTCCATTTTTACTTTAAAACGTCTGTAATGTTACAACTTATTACCGTAAATTAATATAAAAATTAAGGGCAAATTGAAAATATGAATTGCATTATTAACGTCAATTAAATTGATAAAAATACTTGAAATATTCAAAATTTACATATTTAATAATTACATTTGTGTATGCAGTAAAAAACAAATGCTTACATTTAAAAATACTCAATCCATACTGAAGTATTCTGCACTTTATTTCTGAATAAAATATGACATAAAATTATTGCGCAGGTTTGTCAATTATATTATTTTATATCTTTCGATATTATCAAATCTTTCTTTTCAATTTAAAAATTTATACAGCAGATTAAAGCAGTTCAAGTGTAGCGAATTGCTTTTATAATTTCAAGTACAAATTATGCATGATCAGTATTTTTTACTTCATTTATAAAATATTGTTAAAGTAATATAATATTTAAATTTTTAATAAATTTAAAACTTTGTAACATAAATTTCATTAATGAATACTGCCCAAATGATTCCAAATACTGTTGCAGCGGACACGGACCGAGCTAATGAGATCTTTCCTGCAGAAAATGAAGACGAAGACACCGAAGCTACAGTATGAAGAATAATACATGAAGATCGGAGGAGGAGTACGGTGGTGGTTGTTCTGACATCGTTGTTGGAGGTTGCCAGGAGTGTGTTCGTGTTTGTATCGTCGTCGACCCTTGTTTCCGATTGTCTAATAAAGTATATATCCATTGTTTGTTGTTTTGTTGTCGCCATGCCATCAGTAAAGCGCGAGACAGAACGGAAAGTCAATGCACCAGTCGATACTGGCCCATCGCCAATAGCGATGAACGCGTCAATAATCCGACGGAAGGAGCAAACGAGCCCGCCCGGGAGAGCGGCTCGTTACAGTATATTACAGTACCCATTTCAATTCACTCTCAAATAAAGCAGAATGAGAACAAACAAATTTTACCCAAATTATTTCTTTTTAGTTTATTCAAGTTTTTCATATAGTGGTTTAAAAATTGTTTATGACGACATACAATTTATTCTTGGGATCGAACTTGATCGTCAGTAAATACCGTAAGTCTGTATATCTTTATTTGATAAAACGTGTCGTTAATCACGCTGTTGAATTGAGACAGTGGTATATCTCGTTTTATGCTTGGGATTGGAGTTTGCTGTGTTCAGACCCCTCTTGTAGCGTTTTCATCTGATCAGCATCGATAAACGTGCAATCATTTTGATTCGTGTTCAGTGCAAACGCAAACGAGTGTTTAAACTGTCAAGGTTGGACAGGCATAATTGATTTCATTTTTAGCCTGAATGCAGATAGAGTTCGCTAAATTCGAGGGCGAACAATTTTTTCGTTACATTCTGGTCACCTGAGACGCAGTGTACACAACGGCGGCAATTTGCACGATGCACGAAATTGCGTTTCTGCGATTCGGCCTCGCAAGGAAGAAGACTCTTTTGCTGAATACGAAGAAGCGCTGTTGAATTTTGAGTAATGATATCCGTTTGATAGTGATAGATCGAGGGTGCGTACCCCGGACCCCCCTTTCGACGGCCAGACCTTCTTTACATCAACCCACAGGTAGAAGATTCTCATCCATTTCCGCTAATTGTGAGTGAACTCACAAGCGAACATCAGAACAATGTATTTCCAAGTCCGCCTGCATAAACAAGATGGAGATGTAAGTTGGTTCCTGTAATGAAAGCTGACATGAAGGGTCAACTGGGTTCGACGGATGACACAAATGGAGAGGAACGCCGCGGTGAGTGCTGGGCAGTCGTCACGCTGCAGGCTTATGCTGAAACGACCTCACATACGCTGAGACACAGCGCTGTAAAGAATCACGGCGTATTGTCGATGATTTGAAACGAACTGTCAGGTGCCCGCTGACGTTCGCCAGATGGGGAATCTCACCATGGAAGAGTTGTGGACTGCTGAGAGCACGTGAGAGCAGGGCCAAGAAGCGGCAACCAGACAAGGACACACAGGAAACACGTAGCTGAAAGTAGGATATGTTTAGCGACAAAGCTGCTTAATCCGTCTCTGCGTAAGATTGGAGAACGGAGACTTGTCACCGTCAACGAGACATGCAGCGATTTTATCTAGCAAGCACGTATTGATAAAGCGATTCATCCGTGCTTGGCGTAAAAACACTCTCTGCGAACAAGGGCGTTGGTCTAACCAAGCAAACTAATCAAACGTTGGCCGAAGCAAGTCAACGCTGCTGAATGCGGCAAGAATGAAGCAAAGTGCATCGGGAGATTTGCTGTTGTGGGATGTGACACTGAACTTTGGTGAGACTAATTCAGAGCAAAGTGGCGCCCCCAAACAAGAGATCAGATTAGTGTAGCCGCAGATTATTTAAAGGCAGGTGCGCTGTTTGCTTGAATTGGAATGAATGATACGTTTGTGGCGAACCAGAATGCTCACCTAGAAATGGTTCTGCAGCAGATGACTGAAAGAGTGCTTCAAACAATCAGTCGGTTTATGGCCAGGCAGGGAAGGCCGCCTCAATGGAATTACGAAGAAAAGCGAAACGTGTGGAGTTTAGCCACATTTAGAAGGTATTGTGTGGAGCGAAAACTACTGCCAGCTATTTCAGAGAGAGCTACATGGAGTGCCTCGTTGGATCAATGAATAAATCTTTACGGTACAACATCATACAAGTGCTGCTGGCTGAGAGGGAGCAGCTGTCAACTTCGAATCCCACACTGAAATACGATGAGACCCAAAGCGTTGTAAAGAATCATGGCATACTGAGGCTGATTTGAAACGAACAGTCAGGTTCCAGCTGACGTTTTCCTGATCGGGAATCTCACCGTGTCATTCCAGGCTTGTCGATTAAATCTGCTGTGTTATGACGCCTTGTAGCGTTTATCTCTGATTGATATTTGATTATATTTCATATTGATTAAAGTTGTGATCATTTGGTCGTGTACTGTTTGATTCGTTTTCAGTGGAAACGTGAATAGAATGTTTACAAGTTTGGACAGTCATTATTGATTTGACTTTCGCGTGAATACAGCATAAGAACTGAAGACATCATGCCCTAGCGTACACATCGAGTGAAATGAATGCGATGGCGCAGAGCTACTTTAAGTATGAATATTTTGAAACGATCCATTCAGAATGGGCTTCATTTTGCCCAATAATTTATTATTATTTGATTAATAACAGTATGATATAGTGAATGATTTACTTACGTTGACATGCAACAGTGATGGACAAAATTTGAAATTTTGTAAGATGGTATTTTTATGAACGTCGAAATTAATTTTTTTGTACTTTTATGTTGTAAATCATTTTACGTTATGTATGTTCACGTGGCAAAATATCTCTACGTAAATAATTGACGCGTTCAATTATTTACGTTAAGATATTGTAAATTGGTTTAAATTTGATGCCGAATGATTATACATTTCTTTATCATTGAAATACACTTTGGAAAATTGCAAATGCCAATGGTACGTTGAATTGATAGATTGCGTTGAAAAATGTTGAAA
>LKDY01000206.1:0-40280 GCA_002221485.1 Trichinella murrelli | reverse complement strand
TTTTTTTTAATTTATACGAATTGTAAGTTTCAGGGAAGCAAGAAGAACGCATCTGTTGAAGCAGTTTTCTTGTTTTCAGGCTTATTTTATTCAAAGAAGGATTTTAAAAAAAAAATAGTTTTACAACATCAGCATAGAAGAGAGTGATCAATATTATTTTTCCATCTGTGCATCTATACTACCACTACTACATTTGCACCGTCACTAAATTGCACGTCTTGCGTGAAATGCTCACCTCTCACTCAGAAACAGCATGTTGAAATTTTTATACAATTCACTGCAGCGAACGGATTAAATGTTGTACTTGCAGTTATGCCTGGTGAAAGCTGCAAAAATGGTGAAATTTGCAGCGGTGGTTCTGCATGCAGTGATGATAGATGTGTTTGCCCTGAAGGATCAGAATTGAAAAATTACGTTTGCTCAAGTAAATTTTTGTTCAAGTATGGTTCATTTTGCAATGGGTAATAATTTTTATTGAATATTTCAGAATTGGCGGATCGTTTTGCTGGTCCATGTCCAGCTGAAAATCGAATGACGTCGAAATGTCAGCTTCCAAATTGTTTTTGCAGTCGTAGTGGCTTTGCAATACCGAATCGGATTCCCGCTTTTGACACACCACAGATGGTTATTTTGACATTCGATGATCCAATTAATGAAGTTACGTTCGACTTGTACAGACAATTATTTGACGGTCGATTCAGAAATCCCAACGGTTGTCCAATCAAAGCGACCTTTTTCGTCTCACATGAATATAATAATTATCACCAAACTCAGTGGATGTATTGGAAAGGTCATGAAATAGCCGTCAATTCTATAACGTGAGTAAATGTTGTTTGTATATGAATGTTGTATTAATTTAATAATATTTATTCCAAGTATAGTAGTAGTAGTAGTAGTATGTATGTATATGTTGTTTAGGCATGAAACTTTGAGCGATAGTTCAGTTGAAGATTGGATTGCAGAGATGGCCGGTTTGAGAAAATTGCTTCAACAATTAGCTGCAGTCAATGTGAGCACTGTTCAAGGCATTCGTGCACCACAGCTGTCCGTCGGGGGCAATGCCCAATTTACGATGATGCAATCGCAAGGTTTTCTGTACGACAATTCAATGTCAGTCAATCCTGGCAAAGACGGCCCGGCATATTGGCCGCAGACACTGGACTACAGATTGTCGTGGCATTGTGAAGCGGCAGTATGTCCAGATGAATCGTTTCCAGGAATTTGGGCTGTGCCAATAAATCAATTTTATGGAAATTACATCAACGATATCAATCAGTACATGCGGGGGGCGATGGTACGCGCCGTCATGACACGCACCAGTACTCCTGAAACGGTGTTGCGATTGTTGTTGGATAATTTCAATCGACATTATCGTACAAATAGAGCGCCGTTTGTTCTTACACTTAATGCAGATTTTTTGCGCGTACTGCCCGGTGATGGAGGCTACAAAGCTTTGGAAAGATTTTTGGCCAAGGTAAAAAAATTGCCATTTGATCAGTCGTTCGTTTTTTTATAAAAAACAGAATACTTGAAGTTGAGTACACGACCCGACGTTTGGGTAATAACGATGGACAAACTGATATCTTGGATGAGGATGCCAACACCGTTGTCGAAAATTAAACAATTTGCACCGTGGCAATGTGATGATTTTACACGAGAACAAGCACGACCGTGTCAGGTGAATTATAATTTTTACAAAACATTGTTATAAAGTTGTATTGTTTTTGTAAAAATTGTTTCTGATTGTCCATTTTTTCAGGTACCTCGCGTATGTTCATTCGAAACCGCTGAACCGGATATAGGCAATCGATGGATTAGCACGTGCGCCGCTTGTCCTTTGGAATATCCTTGGGCAAAAAGAGGTGATCATCGATCATAAATAATGCATGCTGTATTGTTGTGCAAAATTCATTACTTGAAGCTAATTCCAAAGCGTCGGCTGTTAGAATTTATTTCAATTACATTTCTATTACCGATTCTCTATTTTATTATCATTTAGAAAAATTGTCGAATAATCTACGAATAATTTCTTTCTTATTACTGCACTTCTGCAACAGTTGTTCTACTCTCACGCAGAGTTTCAATGATCATTTAGAACAAATGCGGCATTTCTATTTCCACTTGATTTTGTCTTAGGAAAAATTTCCAACCAGACGATTCGCTTTATTGAAGCTGATTTTTGTTAGAATTTGTCTTTTATGAATTTCATCGCTTTATTCTAATTATGATTTATTTGAATGGTATCCTCAAATTCTATTAAAGAAACATCATCATGTGATGATGTGCTTAAATTCAATTTTTGTCGATAATTTGAAATTGTTTTCTTTTATTTATAGCGTAAATATTGCAAAAATCACGTTTCTTTTATAAAACGATTTTACGGCCGCAGATTACGTGAAAATGGACGGAAAAAAGAACAAAATTTAGCACATTTTCGAATGCGAATATTTATCTCATCGGATAAATGAAAAATTTTTTAATTTGAATTACAGATCCCAGAGTGGAAAATGAAACTGGCTTTATGAACTTGCAAGATTTGTTTCGTCGGATAAACAAATTTACATATGCTGTTGCGATGAATGGAATTCGCGTTCGACTTTCTTTGACCCAAAGCTGTGGTCCTTGTGGGTAAATATTTATTCCAAATCCACTGTTTGAGCAAACTTTGAAACAGGAACCGCGACTATAAAAATCTTTGCAGATGATGAAAATTTCACTTCCTCTGACAGGTTGAACGTAATAAATCGGAAGTGAAAATTGCTCTAACCAATATGAAAATATTAATTTGCTTATTTTTGCGATTATGGGTAGATGTTGAATTTGTTTCTGGTGTGAATAATTTTTACAACGATGAAATAGCTTCGAACGCACCACAGTCCAACGTTCACTATTATCAATCAGGGGATCCTTGCAACATTATTACAGATAAACATTTGATGGTCAATCCAAATATTCAGACCGCATATATGCAATGCGTACCATCAAGCCACGGGTAATTTTTGATTTATTTTTTTACATTTTCCACATGCTTGCTTTATTTATTTCGAAGCATTGTGTATTTTAAGGTGAATGGACGCTGGCAAGCAATGCCTTGCCCGCCTGGTCAAACGTTTCAGTTTGGAAAGCAACGTTGTGATTTCGACTTCGCACAAGTTGCCGTAAGAGCGGATGATGGCGGTGTTCCATCATTGCCAAGCGTGCTCAGTTCAACAGTGGGCATGTTTTCTTTGTTTTTTCTTTTAAAAATTATTTTTCAGAATTTTTCCTACCTTGGCAAGTGAATAAGTTGTCGTTTTTTTTGCAGCTTTTGTTGGTCAACCGTGCGATGGCAAATACTGCTTCGGCGGGTCTGAATGCCATTCTGAAAAAGGCATTTGCACATGTCCCAAAGGGACCGTACTGTCTGCAAATTCTCAATTTTGTCACAGCGAAACTGGTGCAGTTCATCTGGAAAATGAAGAAATATTTACTAGAACCAAAAATTTTACACTGCGAGGTTTCGCATTTTATATTTAAAAAAATAATTATTTTTTACTGCAAAACAATTATTTTTTAGCATCACCGGGTAGTAGCTGCAAGCACGGAGAAGTTTGTTCCGGTGGTTCAAAATGTGATCCTGCACGTTTTGTATGCACATGCGATGATGGAACTGTGGATCACGATGGCCGATGCGTGAATATTATTTCGGATGATTCTCCCGCGTCACCTAAATTATTAAAAAAATCAGTTGGTGATCTATGTGAAGCGACAAACCCATTGCACTCTTGTCCACCAGGTGCTTCTTGCGTTTCCGGTATATGTGCTTGCATTTCACCTATGATTCAAGATGGTAATCACTGCAGACCATTGCGCGCATCTGTTCATCAAAAAGCGAGTAAGTAGCATTTATTACAAGCATGATTGTTTCATTGCATTAAAGAAAACCCTAAATTGCATTATGCCAGTTTAAAGTTCATTTAATTAAACGACGTATTTATTGCAAGATATATTTATTGAAATAATAATTTCGAGTTGTTTTGTCAAATGGAATGGAATATGGAGTGTTACTGCTCATTTTTATGAATTTTTGATTTTATTTATTAATCCATGTTTTATGACCTGGACAATTGTGTGACCAAGGCCAGCTGTGTCAAGGTGGCTCCGTTTGCAGTAGTGTGACGCTTCGATGCGCTTGTCCTCTCGGTACCAAAGAAACCGATGATCACTGTGTAGATATTTCTTCGCACAAAAGTACCAGTCTAAATTATTGAAGAAGAACAATATGAATGATGTGAGAATTTTATTTATTAATTTGTTTGTTTTGCATTTCAGATATTTTGGCATCAGTAGGTGAGCACTGTGAAGCAAATACTGATTGTATACATGGTGCGTATTGTCATACTGGGTCAGGAAAGCCGCACTGTGAATGCTTGTCTACTCATGTAGAATTAGATCGTTCCTGTCTGCGAGGTGAGAAAAATGTCAATTGTAAAATTGAAATCTACTCAAAGACTTACTTTCAGTAATTTATCCTGGCCAACACGGTTGTTCATCGGATAAACAGTGCTCAGCAGTGTACAACGGTGCTTCGTGTAAACGAGGAATTTGCGTATGTCCTGAAGGAACAGGCGCCGTATCACAAACTTGTTCAAAAGATGTGCACAGTGCTCCAGAGCATGAGTTACCTGAAGCCACAACTACAGAACTTCCATCTGTTTCCGAAGCACCTGTTTACAGCGCAAGTTCTCCTGGTGGCACTTGTACAGACAGTGCTCAATGTTTGGGCGGATCAAAATGTTACATGAATATATGCGTCTGTCCAGAGCAAAATATGCACGCTGTGAACGGGATTTGTATCTACAAAACACCCCCAGTTGTGCAATCATTCGTGACAGCAGGAAGCCGATGCAATGGGAATCAGATTTGCGCTGGTGGTTCCACTTGCAGCAACGGTATTTGCATTTGTGGGCATGGTACAGTTCAACAAGGCAACAAATGCATTAAAACTTTTATGACAGGTATGTATTCAATTTATACAAGCACGCGTTCCTCTTTGGGAGAATTTTTTTGTCTTTCAACACTAACTTGCTTTATTGAAAAAAGATTAAAAATATCAATATGTAGCGCGTATTATGTTATGTTATGTTATGCTATGCTATGTTGTGTTTGTTCTGTTGTTCATTGCGCTTAAAATTTCAAGTTATTATATATTTGTTTGTGTATTTTTGTTTGCATAATGCCGCGTGTGTTGGTTTGCTTCAGATATACAGTTGCCAACGCTGTCAAAGTATTGTATCAGCGACAATATGTGCAAAGGCAATTCAATTTGCATAAATACAAGATGTGCCTGTCCGAATGGAATGCGTTTCGTGAATGGTCAGTGCGTTCCAGGAAGAAATTATGTCTTTTCTCCTCAGCAGAATACTTTTCCTGCTTTTGCGTCGTGCAGTCATGATACTGATTGTAAAAGGGGTTCTGTATGTGTCCAAGGTAGATGCGTTTGTCCACCTGACACTCAAATGGCAGCAGATGGATATTGCGATAGTTATCAATTAGGTAAAATATTTATTTGCTTGAATTTTTTTTAAAGAAAAGCTCAAATTATTTTGAAATTAGTGAGATGTAATAATTAAATTACTGTTTTTACTGATGGACTGATGTATCAGGATGTTTTGAACTTTTATGTTTAAAGGTTATTTATAAATTTAAAATGTAAAGTTTTATTTCATTTTCGCGTTGTTCAATTTTTATTATGTTTCTAGTAAAGCTGAAATAATTTTCTTTTCGCTTCCAAATTTTCGACGTATTAGCATTCAATTAAGTATAACACCATGATTTTTGATTGTTCTAGTTGTAAAAAATCAAATTGGTATTAATTATTATTAGGAATTATATTTAGGAAGTGATTGTAATAAAGATGAAAGCTGTGGCAGGCAAGCGATTTGTATCAGCGGCCGTTGCCGTTGTGCTCCCGGTACAGTGCAACAAGGGAATTTTTGTTTGCCATTTAATGCTGGTAGTTTCTGATGTATGTATAACTTTTTTTTGAAGTATTTAAATTTGATTTTAAATTAAATGAATGTACCAGTTGAAATCGAGATTTAGTCAAGAGTCAATCAAGATTGGCAACAGTTGCGTGCTTTAGCTCATTTCTGGAATGATTATGGAATTTGGAAAGTTTCATTTCAAATAGAAGCCTGTTTATGGAGAAAACAAAAAGCTGCCATTTGAAAAATCTTCGGAATGAATTTTTCCAATGACAGAAAAAAAGCCACATTTTCTGCTTCAGATAACAGAAGAAAAATTTTGGACAAAGTAAATTTTCTGAAAGCATATTGATAGTTTGAAATTTAATTGATGCAATAAAATAAATTATACACTCAAAAAATTCCACATTTTGAGATTCTCAAACGAGCATCATGTTTGTTTCATTCATTACTTGGCACAACTTGAGCATCCGTATGTGTTTTGATGCGCACTTTAATAGCATCAAGCTGTTCGTGAATTTTCATTTGTTTGGTTATTTTTGAATTTGAAATTAATCAGCTCTTTCAGATTCTCATCAGTTTTTCTAACCTCATTTTTCAATTCAATTACAATTCAATGTAAATCAATTATTTTAAAAATAAATAAAGTATAGAACAATAAATAATAAACAAAAAGCAAATCCATAATTAATTCTTTGTTATTCTTTGATCACAATTAAAGCCAAGCAAGCAAGTGTATAGCAGTCGATTAAAAATTTGCATACAATTTACGATAAACAAGTCTTACTATGCCTGCTTTTTATTCAATTGAGGAAACAATACTTTTGTGTTCGTTAATTTAAAAGCACATTAATGTAGTAGGATACAACTTTACAGTAATAAAGATTATGTAATTCTTGAATACTATGAAAACAAATTAAATTAAGATTTGAATATAATATATTCATGAAGGAGTTCAGATTTGTGGTGTGCTATAATTGCAAAGCAAACAAACGTCTTCATCTCGCATAAAATTTTGCATAAAGTTTATCATAAACAAGTACAACCGCTGCTTTTCATTGCGTAGAGCAAACATAACATTTTGCGGACGTCAATATAATACAACAGTAATATAAATCCAAATGCGATTTCAAAATATTAACGATAATTGTCTTTCAGAATATTCAAACCTATGAAGCAGAGTTGATGAAAAATGAAATTCTGATGCATTTAACCGGTGGTGCTGTGAAATCGTTGTTCGCCCAGGTAATAATGATAAGATGCTTTTTATTTAGATATTTTCTTTTCTACGACCTGATCTAGATATTATTTGAAGTGTTAAATCAGTTAAAAATCAGTGCTTTCTAGAAAAATCATTCTTTGAAATTTTCAAAAATTTCATCATCAACCTTTAATTAATTTAATTTCATCATAAATTAGGTTTTTTTTTCAAAGAGTTTCAGTTACTTTAATTTTAATTCTATTTTGTGCGCCTATGTCCTGGGTGTCCGTTATTGATGTTTCGTTTTTCATTCCAATTCAAATTTTCTATAAAAGTTAAAAAATCAAAACTTTAACAAGCTCATTTGGTCGTAATGATGATATTTTACTGATGGTTGATTAGTGTTTAATAATACATGAAAAGCTTCATGCGCCATGCTAGCTTGGTGCCCTAAATCAGTCCAGGCAAACAAATGTGCATTTCTAGGTCAGCAAAGTAACTTTATGATAATTTGATGATGAACACTGCCAACGGCATTCTACTGAAAACATTTTGTTCCGTTTCAAATCCGCAAGCGATTTCCAATATAAAGCTCTGTTTATTCTTGGGCGATTATTATATAATTATTCGCTCAAGAATAACCGTCTAACTGCTACACTGGATAATTTGCCCAGTTTTGATGTTTCACTTCAACAAATACACCGTACGATCAAACAACGAACATCAGTTGGACAATTTCACACCTCAGCATTTATTTCATTCCTCATCACAACATGCCATCAGTCAGGTAAGTATGAAGTTTTATTTATTTTCTGATTTATCTTTATTTGTTTATTTCTTTCTTTCAAACACTCCTTCGTAAACCCCTGGCATTAAACATGGCTACATTTAAGATCTCTGATTGCATTTCCATCGTACATCCATGATACTGTCCGAATTGCACTGTCTGGCGTTCCCTCTATTCTTGAAAATGAATCCTGAAAGTTCCCACGATATCCCGTTGCGAAGAGCGCAGACACGTGAAAATTCTTTCCCATCATTTAGAAAATACCCTCACCTCCACAGGTGCCAACATTAATAAATCACAGACAACGCCAGATTAGCATGTGCGGTGGATGCAATTTCTAACAACATTTATTTCTTCCATCCTGCTAATTCTCCCTCCTACTCTGCAAATCCTGCTAATTCACAGATATCCTACTAATTCCTGACCTGTCCTTCTTGACAGATGGCATCTCTCATTGAGCTATTGAGCGCTTCAGGAAGAACAGGGATCTTGGTAATCTGTAGAAAATTCCCCACCTCCCCCCCTCCCACCCACCCCATCATTCCATCTCATTTTTTTAGATTAATGGAGATCGGTCTTCCATTGTGGCTTGGGATAATCATAACATTTTTCTGAAGTATTATCGACGGTGATTTGTTCACATAGAAAAGAGAGATATCAGCAGCAATACCAGAACTTTAGAAAAATTTTTTAGTAGGAAGTATCTTTCCATTTTTAGAAGCAAATTGCGTTCTGATCATAATTTATTTGATTTATCCATTAACTGAATTAAATTAGCAAATTTTTAAGCAATTAACTCAATTGAGGGAATCATTTTGCTTTATTATGTTTTTATTTTACATCAAGATAAAGCTTTATTGTTTTCAAAATTGTGTAGTTTGCAAAATCATTCATTTTTTATTATTTATAATTCTGCATTACTTTTAATTTTATCAACTGCAATTATAAATGTTTTCAACTGTAACAGCTGCTATAGATTGCTCGTTTGGAACCATAAAACTTTTCCACTTCTACCTAAATCAATTATAAATGAAAATTTACTATGTACTTCATTCCTCTTCTAATGAAAGCAATTTATTATATCTCGATTTTTTCACAACAAAAATATTTTTTATGCTATGTAATTGACAGCAGTCATCATATTTTTAAGTAGATAAGCTCGGTTAACGCAATTGCATTTGAAATTATTATTTGTAATTTCTGATGCTTCTGGTTAACGGATTTTCATATAGTTTTAGTGAAATAAATTTGCATAATGATGAGATTTCATATAATATGAGATGTGTAAATAGAAACGTAATAGTAGTCGTCATTTAATATAGTTGTTCGCTGAACGTAGCACTACGCTATTACGGACGAAAAATTAGGTTGTTTCACCTGAGGTAGTTGAATGTTCATTTGCATTATTTACTTATTGCCCTCTGCTTCAGAGCACTGCATTCATATTTAGTTACTTAGTTTATTGCCATGAAGGCACGTTGTCAAGTATAATTCCGCTCTTCAATACTATCTTTGAATGAGCTGTTATAGTCGCATTTGATATTGTGGTGAGGGAATTGCATGCTTGCCCGTTGCATGACGTTGCAAATGTCCATCCGCATTGAAATTACTATTCTTTCAGTTACTCTTACTAAATGCTGAATGGGAACATGTACGTATTTGAACTGTTTATTTTGAAATATTTACAATAATATAATTCAGTTTTAGAACTTATAGAATTCTACATTTACATCGAGCGTGAAGCAACGGGATTGCGGAAAGTAATTCAAGGAGACAGCCATCCTGCATAAAGATTCTGATAGAGTTTTTTGAAGTAATGCTTAATTTTTGGTTCTGAAAATATGAAAGTGAACAGCAATTACAAATACACAGAAGTTTCAGTGTATTTATTAATTTAAAAAGATTCTATAATAATAATAATATGATTGCAGGTTAGCGGCAGCATCTGCATTGTATCACTTTGCTCCCAACTGTAGCGTCGATATTAAGTCGTCATGTAAGTATTATCATAGATCGGTTGCTCTTAATCTCAATGTTTTACATTCGAACATTATTTTTGAAATATGAATTTTTAGAGCTAATATAAGCTGCCCTAACAGCTGACTGATTGCTTCCTTTTCTTCACTGATGCAAAAAAGTAAGCAATGCTTTAATGTCTCGTCATTTTCGTGGTTTTGTTAATTTTCACTGCCACAAGTTAACGGATTTTCATGTAATGTCAGTGAAATAAATTTGCATACTAAGGAAATTCCACATAATATAAGGTGTGTAAATAAAAACGTTATAACATTATGTATTCAGCATGTTCTTGATAATTATAATACTGCGCTATAGCTGAAGGAGAATTAGGTTGCTCTGCCTGAGGCATAGTAGTCTATATTATTTGCATAATTTACTTATTGCACACCATTGCAGAGTACTTCGTTCGTATTTAGTTGCCCCGTTCAGTGCGATGTCAAGAGGCGTTAGTTGGTCACCTATAATTCCGGTCATTTATATACCCTCCATGAATAAGCAGTAAGTCGCATTCGGTATTGTGGTGCGGGTACATTACGCATGTTATTTGCATGACTTTACAAATGAGGTGAACACAAATTAATGGGGATATCTTCATTTATATTTCTATTGCTAATTTTCAGATACTCAAATCAGATACTGAATGTAAGTTTTTATTATATTCAGATATCATTAATTTAATTCAGTTTTAGTATTTAGAACATTTCCCATTTGCATCAATCAATATGGAGCCGCAACATAAAATGGTTGTAAATGTAAGCATTCCATTATCTGACTTTTCTTCATATGTGCCCAACAAGTAAGTAATGCAGTAATGTTACTGTTGTGTTTATGACGCCATTACAATTTTTATGGACTGAAAATACGATTTGTATAGAAGCTTATAAGAAACAGCCATATTATAAAGAAGTAATTGAAGACGAATAACAGTGCATCAATAATTTTCAAATTCTATTCATTTCCTAATTTAATGTTGTATTTGTTTAGCTTATTTAACATTTTTAGTTATTCTCCTTGTCGAGTTCTAATCCGTACCGTTCTCCTCGCCTGTGTAGTGCGTCAACAGTAAGTATTTTTGTGGTTTTCGTTTTTCTTTAAGATACGTCAGAGCAGTCAAGCAGTTTCGGTTACCTTATACCTAATTCCTTCTGCTATGTTCGTTCGAGTTAGTATAAATGTGTTGAAGACAGGATATGACGAATATTAGTAATTAATGAATCTTTTCTTAATAGCAATGGCAAAATAGAATGGATGCCTGCCCCTTTTTTTCTTTGTCGTCTTCCTCCCGAAATCTGTTCAAATCCCTGCGCATGTTGTTGTGTTGCTGATTGTGAATGCAAAACAACCACCAAACTGAGAAATGTACAAAGTTGAAATATAACAAAACAAAAGGAGAAAAGAAATACAAGCTGAAAGTTGCCATCAATAACGAACTGTTGTGGACAAGGAGATGAAGAATAAACGTAAAAAGTCATCCACCTCATCCTTTTCAACAGTATCTCACAGATGGAACGTACTACAGTAGATCATAAAAAAATGGACGCGAGCAGCTCAGCGATCAAAACAAAACAAAAAAATCGAAAAGAAACAAACTGTATATATCTATATTAATACGACACGCCTGGGATGATGTTGCTCGGTGTGGCATTCAGGATGATTTCAGAACGTCCCGAGACGACAAACGAGAGCTGGCGGTGCTGGTGGGACGAGAGCCAGCGGGGCGCGGTTTGTCCTCGCCTGGAACCGCGCTGGCGTTGTTGTCGGCAGCGTCGTTAACTGGAGCCGCATCGTTGACGACTGTTGCCGCGTCGCTATCTGAGCCTGCCGCCCTCTCTGCCACGCCCAGCTTCGCCATGTCTGCGTACGTGAGACGCTTGCGACCGGCAACTTTCACGCTGTTTTCAGTTGCCGTCTCTTCGTCATTGTTGCTGTTGTGAACTTTCTTAGCTTTCGACGTCTCGGCATTGTCACTTGTACTGCCGCCACTGTTGTTGCTCGTCGAATTAGAAACGACCAATTTGGACAACTGAGTGGTTTTATCAGTGGTTACTCTGTCTCTGACCACGCTGGTACGTTGAGTTGTCGATGAGTACATTCCAAATGTGGCATCACAGTGTTGATTCAGTAAGTGCATGTTTTATTCATAATAATTCCTAATAATAACCATACCAAAGAAGTACAAAAAGTCTCACCTGATGATGTACCGCGTTAGTTAAAGCTGATATATTGATATGTAGGTTCCCCGTCATCTCAGTGGATTACAGTTGGTATGGATGACAAGATATCTTGTCACCGTGGTAGATTGATTTGTCGTGAATGTGTTTTAAAGGTGTCATGAAAAATCAGTACTGGGTTTGTTCTTGCTAGCAATGGATTACGTCAACACTATCGAAGACGTATGAAGAACGTACTGATGCCTCCCATCTGAAGGCGTTCCACACAGCTTGTCGTTTGCTTGTCGAAAAGTAAGAATATTGACTTTCGAGACATTTGATACGAAAGTATAAACCAAATGGCAAATGGCAATTGGCAATGAGTAAGCTACAAATTTCTATATAAATGAATATGAAGCAATGAGATGCACTGTTATTTGTCTTCAATTACTTATTATAATATGGCTGTTTCACATTATTTCATTATTTTGCTGAGATGCTTTTCAGTGCCATGCTTTTTTATTCAAGAACTCAATCAGCAATGGATACTATTGCACTAGAGAGTTTTATGCTACCACCGTGACAGCTCTCTTGGCTCATTTTTAATGAAAGGTATGTTAATAGATATTGAGCTTTCATTTTAAATTTTTTCAGTTTGAACTTCTACTTTTTTCTGCATTCATTATTGGCTTGGGTGATTCATAAGTTTGCATTTCAGGTGTGGATCGCCGCCAGTTCCAAACGCTCTGTAGATCTGTGTTCAATCCTCTGTGGTTCAAAGGTTCGATGGATGAGTGGATGGAGTTTGCATTCTTTTTGCATTATCAATTATCATTATCAAGTGTTATCAATATTATCAGTATTATCAATATTATCAAATTATCAGTATTATCAAGTGGACCAGGTAAGTAGTACTGTCGAACTGTTTTAGTTTTGATGGTTTATGGTTTTTTTATGGTTTGGTTTTGAACCCTGAGTGAGGTTCACTCGTTAGTTTCAGGTAAGTTCTTTGCATGGATGGAGTTCTCATTCTGGTTGCATAATATGCCGAAATACACAGGATGTTAAAGAGTGTTCAGAATGCATGAACTCCATCTGAACACACAGGTAATTTTTATCAAAGCAGGCCCTTTGCATTGGAGCCTTAATGGGGGGAGGGGTTAAACGTGAACACTGTAATATATGTAATGTAAGCAATGTAATATGCAAATTTTTTAAGCCTTAAGAGTAATATGCATATTTTTCATTGCCCTGGGGCGTAGCCTGAGGGCAAAGCCTGGGGCTATATTTTAAAAATTTCGAAATTTTCGAAAAATTGCCTGAGGCGTAGCCTTAGGGCATATAAAAATTTGCATATTACCCCCAGGTGATTAAAAATTTGCATAAATCTACCCTGAGGGCAAATATGGTGCAATAAAACGCCTGAGGCATAGCCTGAGGGAATATGCAAATTTTTATTTGCCCTGGGGCGTAGCCTGAGGGCAAAGCCTGGGGCTATTTTTGAAAAATTTCGAAATTTTCGAAAAATTGCCTGAGGCATAGCCTGAGGCGTAGCCTCAGGGCATATAAAAATTTGCATATTACCCCCAGGGGGTTAAAAATTTGCATAAATCTACCCTGAGGGCAAATATGGTGCAATAAAACGCCTGAGGCATAGCCTGGGGGAATATGCAAATTTTTATTTGCCCTGGGGCGTAGCCTGCGGGCAACGCCTGGGGCTATTTTTGAAAAATTTCGAAATTTTCGAAAAATTGCCTGAGGCATAGCCTGAGGCGTAGCCTTAGGGCATATAAAAATTTGCATATTACCTCCAGGGGATTAAAAATTTGCATAAATCTCCCCTGAGGGCAAATCTGATGCTGAATAGCTGGAATATGCAAATTTTTAACGCTCAATTTATTCGGGTTCAAAGTAATCGGTTAGATAAACGCATCCAAGAAATGTACTTACCGTCCCTCCCCCATCTCTGCGATCTGCAACGATCTATTCTAAAGCGAAGTACATTGCTTAAATGTACTTACCTGTCCAACAACTGTTGTAGTCCACTGTTGTGAAACGGTTGCCACGGACGAATGACTTCATCGTTGTAAAACTAAAAAATATGCTTAATAAAATGACTTACCTTTACAACTATCGTTCCTAATTGCCGTTTCGACTGAATCCCTTGTAGCTGTCAGACTTACCTGAGAACTGTGGCGATCACTTACCCTCAGCTGCCCGTTGTGGGATAGTGGATGTGGCTGTCCAATCGATGCAAGGTTGCATCCGCAATTCCGGTAGCTTTTCTGCCTGCACTCAGCCTGCGGAATCTTCTGGTACCGGCGTTGGTCGAAACAAAAGTTGAATCCTTGCCGCTGGTGGTCAACTCTGCGTTCCCATTTCATCTACAACGTTCTGGTCGTGACCAACGTGAGCATTAGCCAGTGTGGTGCATTCACGGCCTGCTCCCAGTCAGCACAGCGGTTGGTTTGACTCTGTAGGCCTAAGCCATTTAAGATAGCGACACAGGTGTACCTTAAAGCCTTTAGTGGCCGGTTGAGTTGGCTGAATGTCCGTGGACTCCAGCGTTTTTTCAGTCGTATCCTGATCTGCCAGGGTGCATCAATAACGTCGTCGGCCTGAACGTTTTCGCTTCCGCTACATTGGTATCTTTCCTATCCGCTACCAGGCGATAAGCGCAAAATCTGAGCGACTGACCATGAGACTGGAGGACGCCCACGGGCGCAGGGAGCCCTATGCCGTGGAATTGATGACCGCCGTGTTTAAGTCGCCGGACGCGATTCCACTGAATCGTTAAGCTGAACAATCATCAGAGAAATGACGAATCATGAACAGAATCAGTACAGGGGTCTTTACTTGGAACTTTACTTTGTGGAAGCACGCCGGAACTGCTGGGCACGGTTTGATGCCAGTTTCAGCTGTCACAATGGTAGCATCAATGTAATCAACGATTAACGTATCATCATCATTTTCAACACTAATTCATATTAAATCATGCAGAAATGAAACTACCTAAAAGACTTAGTTATAAATAAAGTGCAAAAATAAAAAAAATGAGAAAGACGACAGCTGCGTAACAACTTTACGGCAACTTGAACTACCACGACGCTGCATTGGAAGGGAATTTAACGTTATTCATAATGTAATGCATAACTATCATGAAGAGTGAGTTCTTAGAAACTTTGTGCTACTTGCGTTGTCTGTTTCAATTCCAACACATTTGTATCGTACATTTTCAAATGAATAGAAAACTTAAAGCGGAATTAATATAGTTATCTAAAAATAAAAAGCAGAAATGTATGCTTCCTAAGCTTCAGTATCTACTAAGTATCTGAAAGTTAGCAGAAGGAACATTAATGAAGACACGAAATACTTTCCATACACCAAACCGTATAGTCATGCTGATGACATGCATGCAACAGCCGCATCACAAATGTCAAATGCAACTTACTGCTTATTCATAGATGTTATTGAAGAGCAATGTAACAGTTGAACGTGTGCATCACCGCTGACATGAGAATGAATTGAATAACTAAATATGAACGCAGCACTCAAAATTTGTATGGAACTAAGTAAATTATGCAAATAAGCAAGCCACTATACCTCAGGTGGTATGACCTAAATTTCCATCATTAATTGCGTAGTTTAAAGTATAACAGTATAAATATAAAAAGTTTAAATATAGTATAAATACTTTTAAGTATAATTTAAATTAAATAGTTTAAAGTATAAAATTTAAAGTATATTAACAGTATAAATACATGAAATGTTTTTTAGGTTTTTAATTATACATCTCATATTACTTGAAATTTCATTAGTATGCAAATTGATTCTACTGAAATTATATGAAAATCTGTTAACGTAATGCAATGAAAACTATGAAAAAGCATTGTGAATTCTTTTGCATAGTACGTAATAAAGGTTAGATGACAGCATTACTTACTGGTCGTGTACAGATGAAGAGAAATGACAAGTCAGGTTATTAAAGATGAAATTTGAAGATATCTAAAAAATCATAGAAATCAACCGTAACATGGAAAATGAAATAACTATCAAGTTTACTCTTTCCAAGTACTGTATTACACATCGCTGTACATCTGAAAAACCATCTTTCCAAAACTCTATTAAAATTTCAGTTACTGAAATTTAACAAATCGAACCATATTCTTGCATGATGTCTTTCTGTTAATACTTGTGTTAGGATTAAGTCGACGTGCCGCAATTCCAATGTTAAACTACAATCATAATATTAATATAATAACAAACAATATTGAAATCAGTTTTCGTTGTACTTGCATCTGCTGTTCACTTTCAATTCTCCACAATCTTGAAATAGCTGTCTTCTTCATTTTTTATAATCTTGCAGGTTCATGTTGATTAATGTAAACCCGTTCCAACGTCTGAAAGTCTGTAATTGGAATGATCATTTATTAAAAAAACAAAAAGCCGTACTTATTTAATAGCAGCACCTAGAAGGAGTATTTAAACGTTAAAAATAGGAAGACTAATGTAAAAATGTAGTTACACGTCAGTTTCCATTCACCACATTCGTAATGTCATGCAAATTACATGCAAACAATTCAGGCAATACAATATGAAATGTAACTTACCGCTTATACATTATTTATACATGATATTGAAGAGCGGAATTATAGTTGACCACGTGCCGACTGCTGACATGTCATTATATTGAAGAAAGTACTACTCCTAATAATGTAATAATAATAATAATAATAAGTAAATAATGGAAATGATGAAGGTCATTACGTTTTTATTTGCACAACTCATATTATGCAAAATTTCATTAGAATGCAAACTGAATTTTCTAAAATAAGAGAAAATCAATTTCCAGAAACACTTATAAAACGGATACATTAATGATTGCCAAACGAAATTTCATTCCGTTGCTATGTAAACACTTTTATAAGCATAACATTTGCATTTCATCATCAATAAAGTTTACTTTACAACACCTTTATGTAAATTTTTTCAGATCAACACATATAGCAATGCCTTTATGAATTTCACTATTTAAACAAGGAAAAAGAAGTTCTATTTAATGAATTCTCAAGAACACCTCACTAGAAAATAATTAAAAAAATCATTTTAAAAACATTAATAAATTACAATAATGTATGAAAGCAAACATACACTCAGTTAACAACAGAAAGATTTGCAAAATTTAGCCTAGACAAAATAGCAGACCCCTCTAAATACAACTGATGATATGGAAAAGTTTCCACACATGAGCGGGATGCCAATTATTCTTGGAACTATTCAGAGGGCAGTGATGGACACAGTACATCTGGTGGGACAGGGCGGGAGATGGGGTGGGGAAAGGAAAAAGGCAGGAATAAAAATTTGTGATATGGAGTATGAGAAGGTTGTGAGAAAGTGAATCACTTTCCGTCATTCAAGTCATATGCAGCGGCATTCTTAATGATGCAGTAGCATCAAAGAATTTTTAGGTCTAATTTTCCACGGATTTTGAGGGGACTTTAGAGATGGCCATTCTGATCATTTGACTCAAAAAAGGTAAGATTGTTCTATTGATCACATCTGCTATCCTGTTCAGATTTCTCATTAAAGATTTTAACAAATTCAATAGAGAATAAACGAAATATTTCATCAAGTAGATAACTAATAAAAGGAAGTCCGTTTTTTGGACATTATTTAAATTAATGTTCTAGTTAACTGAGTATAGATGCAACTGAAAAATTATATAGTTGCCAAAACTTCCCATATTTGACGCAGAGCAAAAGCGAAGAAGTGTATGAAAAATAATAAAAGCAACAAAAAACCAGCAAATATTTAAAACATCCTACCTGAAAGCTGTCATGTTGGTGATGGAGTATGAATCAAATGCAGAGATGAGAAAGCTTCCAAACAATGCAAGCGGTCTGACGGCCTTTTCAGCCAACATTTAAAACGTATTGGCTGAGGGGTAGCACAACAAATCGGCAACGTACGCAGCTCAATAATGAAAACGTCACTGATCCGCCAATAATTATATAATAACCACTGAAAAATAAATAGAGCTTTATATAGGCAATTTCTTCCGGATTTGAATGGCACCAAATGCCGCCAGCAAAATGCCGTAGGCAGGGTTCATCATCAAATTAACATAAACATACTCTGTTCACCTGGAAATGCACTTGTGCCTTTCAGCGTCAAATTAGCTACTAAAGTAGCACTAGATTCTATGCCAACAGTTGAACAAACACCCATTGGCCAACTATCTAAACATTGCAGTCCATCTTCAATATCCAATACTTCATAGCTGACAACGTCTGGACAACAAAGATTGCTATCTATAAATTGAGTCATCACATAGTAAGGAATTTTTAAAACTGATCTGACACTGAAGAACAGGGGAAACTGAGGACATCAGCAACAGTAAAACAATAAAAAGCATCGGAAATATTGCAAATAGATGACAAAGTCATGAAAAAAGGGATATCATTCAGAAGAATTATTGAAGCGGATATCAGTTGACGAACACTCCTGCTAGACGAAAAATTTATGAAGTTTTAAACATAGGAGTGCATAAATTCATCATTCCGATAAGTTTTATAAAGAGAATTAAGATTTCATCACAAGATAAAAAAGCAAATTCAATGAAGAATTGTTCTTGATTACTCCTTACACTCTACAGCACACCTACATTTAAAATATTTTATTCGTGTAATTTCATTCATTGTTTAGTGATTAACGAAAAGCACAATTCATTGAAAAAGATGAGTTTTCATGTAAAACATATTGCATTCATGGTTTTATTTCTTCATAAAATGCCATTGAGGATTTGCAAATTTCTCCTGATAACAGTGTGCGCATATTATTAGGAATTTCTGTACCTTTATCTTGCATAAAACACTTTTCAGTTATGAAGAACGTATTTAATAATTCGTTGCATCTTACAAAAGCATAATAACTTATAATTCTTCAGCTGAAAACATGGCTATAAATAAAACACACAAACACATGAGTTTATCCTGAACTGTTCATTTAATCATTTTTATTCTATTTACAATAAATTGTTTTCAGGAATTAAAACAATTAAAATCTTTGATATGCAGCATGAAAACAGTGTTAGATAACGAATTAAATAAGCAGATGCTTAGTATAATTGAGAAGCTAATTCAATACTAAAGATGATGCATCGCAAGCTATTCTGTAACAGTTATTTTTCTAACTAAGCGAAGTTAAATAACGCATCCATTTCTAACAATTATGTAGTAATAAATGTTAACGAAAAACAACATATAAAACTGGTTTGAACTGAGATTTATAAATAGATATATTTATAGAAACTTTGTGCATTGAACAATTATTTTACTTTGTTCTGGAACAACTTTGATCACAATAATAAAAATGGACTCAAATTAATGATAAATTATATCCTCAAAAGTGAAATAATGGTCTCTGAATCCCTTTTTCACCAAAAAACACATGCATTAAATTGAAACGATCAGAACCGATTGGGAAATGATACGAAATTTATCAGCACTCTTTGAACCAAATTCAAAGCGCATTTATTCCGCAACTACAGTACAGTTACTGTTGAAACTCTCCAAACAACTATCATTCATCTTCAAAAAATCTGAATTATTCAAAATAATCAGATTGAAATGGAATTTTTATGCAACATTGCAAATTTTCTGTCCTATTAATGTCATATTCAGAAATCGGAGATTCTGTAAAATTTCTCAAAACATCATCGAATGCGGAATATTGAAAATTTTCATACTTATATCTAGCACAGTATTGTTTGCAATTTTCAACAATATTTAAATCCACGAAACCAGTCCACAAAATTTCGAAATTTTTGAAAAAAGATTTTCTCTGAAAATTACTAATATCGGTTTGTATTGATCAGGAAAAATATCAGAACACGCTAATTTTTCCGCACTTATTCTCATTGTGTATTTTTCTAGATATGGACAAAAAACTGAAACTTGCAATGTGATTATAAGGGGTATAAAATAAAAAGACAAAATATTCGGGTCGTCAGAATACGCACAATACGTGACTGATAAACATTTACGTAAAAAAGCAAAGAATTGCAACAAAATAGTGGCCAATTGCAGTAGCAATTGCTTTTCGTTTTCGTTTATGCATTACAGCATCTTCAAAAAATTGCGTAAAGAAAAATTTTAATTTTTAATTTCTCATTAAATTTATCATACATAACTTATCAGCACTCCTTGTACCAAATTCAATGAGCATTTATTCCGCAACTACCGTGCAGTTTCTTCTGCAACTCTCGAAACAACTATCATTCATCTCCAAAATACCTGAATTGTTCAAAATAATCAGATTGAAATGCAATTTTTATGCAATATGGTAGTTTTCTCTGCTATCAATTTCACATTCCGTACCCGCAAATCTGTAAAATTTCTCAAAAAATCATCGTTTGCGGAAATCTGAAAATTTCCACACTTATGGCTAGTGCAATACTGCTTACAAGTAGCAGCGAAATTTATAATTTGTACTGCTTTTCGAGAACCAAGGAACTGGTATTAGTGAATTTACACTTGGATACCCCGACAAATTCGAATAAATACTCAGCAGTATCACATTCATTTGTCCTGAATTGTGCGTTTATTTAATTTTGTAGCATTAGCATTTAATTTCTAACGGGGATTACTACTTCTCATGCTCAATATGCAGAGCCGTATACAACATTGCATACAAAGCGAAGATGAAATCGAATACCCACTTTTGGTATCATTAAAATGATAAATGAATTATGAAACCGATAATGGAAGAAATATTCCATGAAAGAGATCGGAGAGATACGATAGGATAAGCAAGTATTAATGAATTTTTAACAGCAATATGTCAGGAAATTCAATTCAACTGGCAGCTAAACGAAAATAATTTATTTAGAAAATCAATGCATTCAAAGTAAGAAATAATATATGAGGAGAATTTCAATGTAATGTTTCAGTATAAAGAGATTTAAAGATGTTCAACTTTCCTATGTATTACGATAGACGCTGTACCAAATTTAGAGACCATTTATACCCCACCAATAAACTATTTCGTTGCAATTGTGCATAACCACGGAATCGGTTTTCCTAGAATTACAGTTGAATACGTCGACAAATTCGAATAATTACCCAGCATTAGCCCATTAATTTTTCCTGAATTGTGAATTTATATAATTTCATACCATTGGCATTTAATTTTTAACGCCAATATTATTTTTCATGCTCATTATGTAGAGCGGTATACAACAGTGGATATAAAGCGAAGATGGAATCAAATCCCCACAAATTTGGTATGAATAAAAAGCTAAATGAACTATGAAACCAATAATGGGGTGATGTTCCATAAATTTCTTGTTTTTAAGAATAAAGAGATCAGAGGCATACGATGGGAAAAGCAGGTATTAATAACTTTTTAAGAGTAATATGTTGAGAAATTCACTTCAACATATTGCTAACAGAGGATACATTAATGAAAAACGAATGAAATCGAGGTGATAAGTGTTTTATGTGCATTAATTGGAAGCTTCTGGTCTGCAGTAAGAGATTTGCAGATGTTCAATTTTCCTATGTATTACTGTAGGCAGTGTACCAAATTTTGAGGCCATTTATTCCCCAACTAGTAAACTGTTTACGATGATACCCTGCATAACACTTGCATTTTCTACCTCTATTGTCTACAAATCAAGAGAAAGTTCTGAAAATAAATTTTCGGCCGTTTTTCTCAAACCAACCAAGTCTGTAGGCCACGAAATTTCAAAATTTTCAAGAAATATACTTTTTACTGAAAATTACTAATATCTGTTTACATGAGTCAGAAAAATGTTCATAATTTATACAAATTTATCGATGCTATTCTTCATTGCGTATATCTCGAGATATTGCCACAAAGTATAGCTTGTCTTGTGATCATAACGGCGATGAAAGAAAAAGATATGAAACATCAGGGTTGCATAAGAATGCACATTATATCAGTCTGTAAACAATCACATCGTTCCCACAAAAGATTACAACGAAACAACTTAATAGTAATTGCTCTTGATTATCGTTTATTCCATACAGCATCTTTAATAATTAAAATTTTTGATCACACAATTTTTTGATTGTTCAAGCTTCAGAGATAAAAATAATAAAAATTATTATATTTAAATGCAATTTTCATGCGTTGAAACGGTTTTTTTCTTCTATAGATGTCAAATTTTCAAATCGGTATTTTCGTTAAATTTCTCAAAAAATCATCGATTGCGGAATATTGAAAATTTACATACTTAAATCCTGTAGAATATTGTTTGCAATTATGAAGAGAGCATTTTATAATTTGTCGTCCTTTCCGAGAACAACTGAATTGTTTTTCCTGAACTTATAGTTGCGTACCCCGGCAGATTCGAATAAATACTAAGCATTGGTCCATTAATTTGTCCTGCATTGTAAATTTGTTCAATTTCATTGCATGTCTAATTTATTTTATCGCCTCCTATTACACTTTATGCTCATTTTGCAATGCAGTATTCAATCATTGTTAACATAGCGAAAAACAGTTGAAATAGCCACATATTTAACATCAATGAAAAGCTAAATGAATAATGAAATAATGAAATAATAATGGTTTTATTCTAGGAAGTTTGTTTTCTGAATAATGTAAAGACTTGCAAAGCATATGTAATGACAGTCAGGTAGTAATGAATATGTGACCCCAATAACTTTGGAAATTCGAAACAGTTCGAAGTTCGAACACATATAAGCATAAATTAATAAAAACCTGTCACTTTCAGTGTGGTTTTCAAATTGCAATTTGTTTTGGAACAACTTTTGTTTGTGTTAGATGGAAAAAAGAGGAAAATTTAATAATATGAAGAAAAATGCATTGTCTAAAACTAAAAAATGTTGCACGGGACGGTCCGTTTTCAACAAATACAATCCTCAAATGTGAAATGTATTTCATTTACTTCAAATAGTTCACTGTTCGCGTTTCAAGAAAGTTTCAGAATGGCAACTGTTTTGTAAATTGATATAGACAATCTTCGACCTTTGGAAGCTATTTATTTCACTGATACAGGGATGCCTTCGTTGGGCCTTTTTGCCGCACTCTTATTCATTGATATTTATCAGTAAATGTGCAGCGTATCATCTTTTTCATGTAGTACAAATTTATTTTTGTTGTGGTTGTGTGATGGGTTGAATTATAATAAAAAATCAGAAAACAAATGAAATCAGAAAGATGTTCTACGGTTGATCGTGCAGTTTCCAATTGGAAAGGGCATTGATCAATCATCGAACGGTTCTAGAATAAGTCTAAAGAGGGACTATTAGAATTCAAATCTTTCACGGATAGTAGCGAAACTTTGGGTTCTGTTGATCTACTGTGATATTGCCTAAGCTTGTTAGGTAAAGAACTGTCCGTATAAGCAGACTTACAACTCGAAGAAAAGATAATGCTGAAGAACGCTGGAAGACAGTGGCAGCTGCCTGCGCGCTTTTCAAAACAATTAATTAAAGAGTGTTTGGCTACTTTAATATTTCAGAAAAAATGGATGAAGCCTCAGAAGCTGCCAAGAATTAGTGGCGAGGAAGTGTTTCCAGTCGATACCATTTATGAATGGTATAGATTGCTCCCAAGCCAACGTTTCTGTGCGCTCTAAGTTCAGCAAAAATCATGGATGAGAATTTTCAACAGATGAGATCAGTTGCTGTTCTTCTTGGAGCCTTCCAGAAGAGAGTAATTTACATCGTCTATCAGGAATGATTGGAAATAAAAGAATATGAAACAGAAGGAAAGAGAAGTACCAGAATGGAGGAGGTGATGGTGATTAGAAATTGAATTCTTTTCCTTCACTCATTCTCTGCGTTTATTAATCAGGCAGTCTTTAACCTATCAATATTGTCAATTTCTGGGGATTTTCTCAATGATCGAAAATGTTGTGGCAGCATTCTTCATAATACAGCAAAATTATGGAACTTTTCAAAATTCATTTTATAGATTGAAGCATCTGATATTTAGAAACACTACAGTTTGAATGATTAAAGTTGGAAATGTTTGCCAAAGCGCGCAACAGTTTTCCTCAATAAAGTCAATAAGGTCCTCCGGACAGTCCTTGCGTCAGCAGCAATATGGGATGAATTCAAGTGTTTTTTTAATGTTTTTTGCATTGCATTTGTGAGTGCTATAGAGAATAAGCTTTTGTTTGCTGAATCTGTCCACTTTAGAATACAATAAACTCTTTCCAGAGTGATACAGAATCGCGAAAAATGCACAAAACACTTTTCGAAACTTTTTCAAAAAGAGCCTGCAGTTTAGGATACAAATAAATTCTACGTCATCTTAAAGAATCGTTTCATTCGAAAATTAGACTTGAACCATCTACAAAAATGTAATTTAAGATTCTATAATTTATGAATTCAAATGTGTGAAATTGAATATTTAATTAACAGTTGATGAGAAATTCAGATTGCTCGCTATTTACTTATTTGCTCCTTTGCTTGAAGTGGAAGAACCTAATTTTCCGCCCGTGATTAAGCGCAGTAGCATAAACGCAGCAAGCAACATTATTAAATGGCAAAAGTGTTACGTCTTTATTTACATTATGAATTATACACATGTTCGTCCGTATTAATATGCAGATTAATTTTGACTGAAATCATATAAACATCCGTTAACATGAACTCAAATAAATAACCTACACATCAAACGTTCACTACATCTTATTATTTCACATATAAAATTTCAATTTGTATTCTTTTTTCATTTAGAGTTTGTTGTAAAAAAAGTTTAATATTTTCAAAATGAATATATCAGATGTTTCATCTACTGTGAAAGTGCTTTCAAAGTTATCACTTTGATTTGGAAACGGTTCAAAATTAAAAAATCGTCCATTATATGTGGAAAAGTGCGCTACAGTTCATGAAGATCATGAGTTTTCCTTTAATTTCTTACTTTCCATCTATATGAATGCAAAAAAGAACTAGCAAAAGGTCGATTGCTTGCTAAACGTCATTACAGATAAAAATACTTTCACAATTCACAAAAATCAAAAAAATTACTGAGAGGTAGCAAAAAGCGCAATATTTTCCAGACAATGTTAGAAAAGAAAGAAAAACTAAACAGCAAGTATATAAAAATTCATACCTGACAGCAGGCACGTTGATGATGAGATCTGATGAAGATATATCGCCGTAAAAGTTTCCAGAGGTTTGGGGTTTGGCGTATTTTCTGCAGAACAATTACAGCAAATTTGTAGAAGCAACGCATAAATAATCAGCAAACTACCTAGCGCAGTATAGAGAGCGAGTATTTGTATAATAATCGCCCGCTCATAATAAACAGCGCTTTATATATGTATTTATATAGGAAATCGCTTATGAATTTAAATGGCACAAAGTGCTTTCAGCAAAATGACGTCGACATAGTTTGCCATCAGATTATTATAAATTTAGTTTACTGACGTGTAAATGCACATATTTTTGAATGGCGTGACGCTAAGCTAGCATGGCGCCTGAAGACTCAATATTATTATACAGTTAGGTACTGAGCATGTTCATCTGACAAAATAAATTCATCAGTTTTTGAGTTTTATAAAGTTATTCCAATAAAAAAATAAAAAGAAATCTCGGTTAAATTTGACTGAACAGCAAAGTTTATTATGCATAAATTAAACACTAATGAACGAACCATCAGTGAAAGATCACTGACTACGATCAAATGAACTTCTTAAATTTTGATTGTTAACTTTCATCAAAATTTTGGGTTGGAATGAAACTAAACACGAATAACGAAGGCCCCAGAACAGAATAGAATTGCAATGGAAGTAACAAATGGAAGTAATTGAAATTTTACGAAAAAAGTTTTCATTGTTCAAAAACAATAAAGGCTGATGATAATGTATTTTACAAAAACTTGGAGAAATAATTTTCCCAGAAACTGACTGATTTTTACTATGTAGATTGAATATTGACCGGGAAATATAAAGAACATGGAACTTTCTTTTATGAATATAATTCAATGCAAAATTCAATACACATGTCCATATATCTACACCAAGAGAATCTTTCAAGATGTGCAAAATGTTTCTATTTTCATTGTAATAGTTATTAGAATAGTACACATATCAACTGAAATTTTATTAATATTTGAAAATAAATAAATTCAGAATAAATAGATTTTAAACAACAACTGTTCAAATGCCTGATCGATGTTTATCCAGACACAATTATTATAATAAATAATATTCTGATTTTATTGTTAACACATGATTATGAGATTGGCAAAACATATATATAGTCTAGAGATGTTTTCTCCTTTTCAGTGAAAAAGCTGTCTTCAATGTTTTGCGCCGTTGAATTTCATCATCTACGCGGTGCGTGTGCAACGGCATTTTCCTTGCGTTGATGCACAAAGAATAACACAAATTTGATCTCTGTCAATTATTATTTTTATGAATTAATCCTTCCACATTATTTACCAGTTTGCAGCCATTTTCATAGCTTAAAACAATTCAGTCTGCTATAATATAGATATTAAATTAAAATGAATGCTAATCAATCTTCCCCCACCCTCGTGATTTTAGGAAAGGGGCGGCAAACCACCCCTCTCTCTGAGCTTTGGAATTTAGCGCGAATCTCTTCAAAGGAAAATGCAAAACCATCCTTACTCCATTAGACAGGCATAATACAAGACCTCCCTTTGCCTGAAAGCAGCAGGAGAAAGCCAACTCTCCATACATACCAGGCAGATGAAACAACAAAGATTCATCTGCTTCTTCAGCACGAAGAGCTTTGTTTCTTCCTTATTCCGTCTCCAGAAGCATACACTCGGCCTGCCCAAAGAACAAGGAAGTGGCTCACAAGCTACACGCTCCAGAAGCATTTTGGTCTGTCCATCATCCACTTGTTTAAAATATTTCAAGTCCCACTCTGGACATGTCTGCCATTTCAAAGATCTCATTTATGCCCAACATTATATTTGTTTCATCTTTGTTATGTTGTATATTTATTGTTTTTTCATAAGAGATTTTTCCAAAAGCATTGTTTGACGTTCGCCTTTGTTTGAAAATATTCTTCATGCACTTCAGTCAATCTTTCGACATAACAAATTACATTTATTCGATTCAAACAGCGAATTATTACAATAAGTTACTTACCCAAGGAAACATTCTTTTGCCGTGCTGCATTCCACTGCTCATCATTATACATCATAATAATATCAGACCGTGCTTCTTCATTCAGCAAAATTTTCATGTCAGTGCGTTGTTTGCTTCAGAAAAAAATGAAACATCTAGAATGAAACAAAATGCTTCCATCAATTCAACGGTCAATGCAATTAATCCATTTTGTATATCTACAAAGCACGTCTATCTGATAGCTGAAAATAAAGATAAACAGGAAAGTGGAAGAAAAATCAAAAGGCGCTGTCAATTAAAAGTTTTTTGAACTGCTACTATCTGTATCTTTGTTCAAATAACCTGATAACAAATGAATACTATTAGTTCTTTTTGGCAACGTGATCAATAGGAATTCTTTCCTATCATATTTTCATATTTAATCATATTTTCATTTATCAATCAAAATTTGAATATTACTTGCTGTTTGATTTTGCAGTTTCCTTAATTTTGTACAATACTTTGCAAAATAAGTGGTAAGGATAAGATCTTTTTTTCGAAAATTATCCAACGTTGCACAATATATGCAAGGAATTCAAGTACAATTTAGAAAATAGATTATTTCTGATTCGATTTTAAAATGTATGGCCCACTGAAGCAGCTACATTATTACAAAATAACTTTAAAGAAATTTGCAAAGTAAACAATTATATTTAAATGTTATGTACAGATTAAAAAAATAATAAGCACTTAACTTTCAAAATATTTTTTTAATTTGAAGCATTACAAAATTACACCAATACAATTTAAATGAGATGAATGTGAAAGATAATTTCATTAAACTTTCCCAAAATACACGCGTAATAAGATGTATAATTTGAACAGAACCAAGTAGAAATTCTCTACTGTAGAAATATGAGCAATCAATTCAAAAGGTTATTCGCCTCTTTTACTTAAAATGAGTGTAATGGGAGGTAGAGTTCGCTTTTGATGATAAAGGCTGATGACCTCTAATTGATGATGCCTGTTTACGTTGCGTAATTTGCCTCATGAGCTTTTATGCATAATAAACAGCTCCACAAGGACAAATCTGTGTGCCACAACTGTGACATGGGGCGTACCAGTGACAATCTAATTGTCATCTGGTCGTTCACGTCTGTTTTATTTTTTTTCCAAATATATTTGTCTTTTCCTTACTCTTGTTATTAATAAGTGGTAAAATTTTTTCATTAAAACTGAATATCAAATTCTGAATAAATTTCATACAACGCTACTTCTGTTGAGCATCAAACAATTCTCGCATGGCCACATATAGTACATTTGGTCTTTTTTTCGTTGTATTTTTGTCATGTTTAAATACGGCAAAGTGTAAGTAATGATATTACAATTATAACTATTATTATTAATAATTTTTCTTCACTGATGTTTTTCATGAAACTTATATTCCTATAAGCAGATTTCATTTTCAGTGAGCAAATCGTATTCAGTAACAGCAGTTGTAGTAATTAATAAATTACGAATCATGTACATTTGAATGCAACATGAATTTAACCAACTTCAATAGACGTTTAAGAATAATTTTAATCTTTCGCAGCTGTTGGTTGCATCACTTCTTTGGACATAAATTTTCATAAATAAAGTTACAACAATAAAAATGCTATTAAATAAATATCTTAAAATTAGGAAGAAAAAGAATTCAGATTATAGTTAGTTTTATTACGGATTAAATTGTTTACTTACTGAAAAATTAAAATAATTCAATGCTACTAAATTTGCTATATGATAATTGATGATGATGATGATGATGAATGATTTACTTTAGCTTATGAATGCCGGGGAAAAAGCATCTTCGTAATCAATGCAGGCACATACAGTAGTGGAGCAATATTGAGAATAAGTGCAGCTAATTCACTTGATGACTGCATACATTTATGCAACAGTATGGCTAATCAGTGCCGAGCGATTAGTTTAACTCATCAAAATACAAATCGACCTCCGTTGTGCACACTTTTTGAAGCACTTAACAAAGACTACCCGTGGAATGAACAAATGAACACAAATTCAAGCTCTCTTTATTCTGCCGAAAAGCTTTGCTTGCCAATTCGTCAAACAAGTTAATATTGAATTGAAACAAAATATCTTGTGAATATGAATTACGATGACGATGGGTTTGTGTATTTTCTAGCAAACGCATTCGCTGATTGTGAAGGCAGTTGGCATTTTCAACGAATAGCCAACAAGCAAGCCATCGGCTCATCACTGTTCAACATCAACATGCTAACTGGATATTCTGCGGAAGAATGCCTAGCCGAATGTATAAAGTTGAATCACATCTGCAGAGCGGTTCAATACCACAAACCGACCAAACAGTGCTCTTTGCTTTCGATCAACCACCAAGTGGTGCACAAAGCAAATCGCTTTTTCACCGATGCCCATCAAACGACCATTTATGAAAATAGCTGCTTCAAGCCAGGCAAATGTTGCACTTGTAAATTTTGCATATTCATTATTGTTTTGTTATTTTAAATTTCAGGAGTTCCACGAAATCAAGTGACTTGTCAATTTGAAGAAACAACTCAATACGGAATTCCAATTTTGTACGACGAACGAACACCAAACATAGAAAGCACTGAACAATGCAAAAAGCTTTGCTTAACTTCAAAAAAACATCTGTGCTCTGCTTACATGTTCAATCGGAGACTGAAAGTTTGTCACTTGAGCCATACTGGAGTGGATTTAGAACCGCAACAACAACAACAACAGTTGTTCCATCACACAAATGTTTATGATAATGTAGTGTTGGGTCGTTTGGAGAATTGCATCGAACGTGAGCATATCAATTTTGCAGCTGGATAAATTGAATTTCAAAATTTAAATTTTAGTAAAAATGACTTGCAAATTAAAATCGATGCACATTTACATGACAAGTCTGAAGATGATCGACGAAGGCAAGCTGTACTCGTTGCAAGAGCCGAACAAGAATAGCAAAACAACGTTGAGAAATTCTTGGACCGCGTCCTTAGAGATACCCTACAAAAATGCGCCACAGACAACAACGATTCGGTTAGCTGGAATAAACTGCACAAATAAAAATCAACCTATCACGTGAATAAAATATTCCTACTATTTCAGCAAAGCAAAACTTATCAGAACATGGTCGCGTTCAGCAGAACCTACGAAACAGGGGAAAATCACAAATACGACCGAAGAGTGAATTTGATGTGCAAATCCAACGCACAAGAGGAAAATTCAGAATTGAACGTCAAACTACGCGTACTGCCACCGCCCAATCCACTGTCAGATAGAGATTTTCCTTTTTCTTTACAAATTATATTTTAATGTTCATTTTTTTCGTTCAGAAATGATCAGAAAATTTTCAACATCAAAGGAAAAAATGTGAATGAAAATACGCATCCGTTCAAACTTACCATCGTTGACAAAAATTACAGACCAGTAAAGAACGTTCAAGCTGGTGACACTGGATATCTGGAGGTGGAATACAATTCTGACGGGGGTGATTTTGGAAAAATACGAATTTGTCAAATTGTGAATAAAACTTTTCACCAATTCTAGCTCACCGAATTCCGGACGACTTTCGCATTGTCGATTTCATCGCAACTGACCTGCGGGAAGGCAACGATCTAATTCTCTTCAACCAACACGGGTAAAGCAAACAAGCAAAAGCAAATGTAGAAAAGATAATTATGCAAAATATACATTTCAGATGCAACATTCAACCGAGTCTTGTGGGCAAATTTGTCTCCGTCAACAAGCAAACGAAAAGATCAAGAATAGTATTTTTCGCTTTTCCTGAAACCAAACGCGTTTATTATAAAGGACACGTCGAAGCTTGTTACGAAAACTGCAACCAGTGGGTTAGTGGACAAAACATAATTAACATATACATATATTCTTGGTAATGTAACACGACAGTCGATTGTTCATGTTGCAGGAAAACGATTGCCGACACAACAACGAGCAGAAGACAAATTCGCCCAAAAAAGAGAAACGAGACGTTGAAATTTTCAAAATAAGCTCTTCAGCTGAAAATGCGAACTACTCAACATCCGGTATGGCAAAACGATTGCAACATTAAATTTGCCAAAAAATATAAGAAAAATAATACACCTGTCGAGGGTTCTGTACTTGGTTTTCTTTTAAATTACAGTAAACACACGAAGAACCAAGAACTGATTCTGAAGTCGAATTAATCCGATTAGTAAATAAAAAAAAAACAATAAAATTAAAATAAATAAACTGGACTTTTCTTTGCTTATGATTATCATTATCATCATCAATGTCGTCGTTGAAGAGGCAACCTCCCAACAAAGTTCAGTCGGTCCATTAATCGGGTCCAATTGAAACAATACCAATTACCACGATGGTAAAGTTTCATCGAATAAAAAGCTTCACTGAATTAAATTAACGAGTGATTGATTGAACGGTGATGTAAAACACGACAGAATACACGATTGGATAGTTTGAAAAAGAAAATAAATCGGCAACAAGCCACCTGTCAGGTTGTGCATTGAATTGACCACGGACATCCGGCGTGCAGGCCGGCGGTTTCAATAATATGCTGGTTATGTGTAATTAGCTGCCCGAGGTGACCGGCGCCGGCCATACGGCACCTGGTCAGCGTGATAATCGTTCACCTGATGGCCAGGCGCTTCAGCTAACCGCCAAACGGAGAGAAAAAAGCCCACTGTTGCTTCATAATCAATTTCCTGCGTTGTGCTTGTCGTGCAGTCGGCTCAAAAATCAAACTGGCTATTTTCTGTTTAAAGCAAACAACAACAACAACAACAACAAGAAAACAATATCGAATAACGTAAGAAAACAGCAAAGCAAAGAAGAGAAAAAAGAAGAAGAAGACAGAAATTTGAAAATCTCTTCATTCAATTCAAATTGTAACTTTGCATATTATGTAAGAAAAAATCTTTTTTTAATCCAACAAAATATGCATGATTTTTTAATTTTAATGTTTTTTTGCTTATGTTTTCAGCCAAAAAAATTCAGCTTTTAATAAAGTGTTGTTGAATTTTACCGAGTTTGAAATGCTTACTTGTACATCTGCACTGTTGTTTTTGTGTACTTTTGTCAGCGTTACCTGGACAACCACACCAAGCGGATTTGGTAAGCAAACCTTCTTATTGTATTATATATAATCTTCTTTGAATAAAAAATTCGAACCAAACATTGATCAAATAATAATGCACTTTTATCTGATGAGAAACAGCACATTTTGATGAAAAAAAAAGCCTCCTCAAATCGACTGAAGCATTTGTGGAAAAGCAATTGCACCCTAATGATAAAAGCAAAGAAATGATTATTTTTAAATTTCAATACAATCGTTCTCTATTGAACTGTATGCGCAATAAATACTCTGTTGATAATTTGTTTCTTTGATTAATATATTTCATCACGTTACTTTCACCCACAGTTTCAAATTTCCTTTCAACCAATATATTTGCATTTTTCAGTTGAAGAAGTGTCGTGCAATTCACGTTCCATGATTGTTGTGCTGAACAAATCCGATCCTGATGTAATTCAATGGCGTCGAGATTCAGCTGCACGCCCAGTAGTATATGTCTATGGGCACAAAGAACGTACACCTTGTGGTCTTTTCCTCAAATCACCAGACAACAGCACCTATCATCTCAACTTTACCATACCCTACGGTCCTGTATGCTCTGTTCAACTGACCGATTTGGTAATCATAATTGTAGTTTTAATCATTATTATTATGATTATCAGTGATCTTGATTTATTTAGGAACCGAATCATCAAACTGCCGAAACAAGCATTGCAATTGAAGATCATGCATCATTCGCACATTCGAAACCAATCCGCATACATCACGTTTTTTGCATCTACACAAAGCGTGTTGAAGCTATACGCATGAGTGACGTAGCAAAGTGAGTTTGAAAAATAATTACACTCTAGACAGATGTGACAAAAATTTTCACGCTTTTTGACCTTGATAAACTTCCATATATCAAGGTTGAACTCACTTGCAATCTGCTTCATTGTTAATTAATAGAAATAATGTTGTTGTTATTTTCATTAATAAAAAATAATTTTTTTATTATATGAAAATTTCAGCGGTCACGAAGTGATCGCCAGTACTGGAGGAAAACCGAAACCAAAAGTACAACTGTTGTTCCGAGATCCGTCTGGAAAACCAATGCGTGCTGCACGTTTCGGCGATCAAGTTGGCCTCTATCTGATGTTGGATCCGGACAGTAATTGAAATTAATATATTAAAAAAACTTTTCAAAAAAACAACAACAACTAATACAAACATACTTTTCAGATGCTTACAAAGCGATCAATCCAAAGCATTGCGTTTTTTCCGACAGGGATCGCATGGAAGAGCCTGACGCGAAAACACTCACATTCATCCAATCTGAGTAAGAGAAGAAAAAAACGACCAATTCGACATATTATTTGTTTTCAATAATTAAATTATTCCACTATAGTTGTCCCGTGGACGAGCTTGGAGAAATTGTGGAACCTGTGAAAGATGTCAACGAAGAAATTTATTACACGAAATTTCAAGCGTTCCGCTTCGGTGAAAAGCCGACCGTCTACGCGCATTGTACCGTCGAAGTTTGCCTTGAACAAGAATCTTGCGCAAAAGTATCTTACTGAAAACATTACATCATACACACAGATCAGTTGAATATTTTTCATGCTTGATTTTTCTTATTCTCTTTCAGACATGCTTTCCAAAAGTGAAAAACAAATCCATAACACCGGAAATTCTTCGACATCGTCTACGTCGGAGCAACTATCCTCGCGGTCAACGCCGAATACGCGGCTTGAATTTGGAAAAAGCCGAATCAAACCAACAAGTAGCCGTCAGCAGTTATTTAACAGTTCTGGACGAAATACAAACATCCGAAGGTAATTTTTCTCTTCTTCTCCATCATCTTCTTTGTACAATCAACTCTGTGTACGTACAGTGATCGCCGAACCACCGCCCGGATTCGAAGACTGCCAATCGCCGCCTAATGCTTACTTTTTATTCTTGATCTCTGTCGGCTTTTTCACAGTTTTATTTCTGTTCATGGGCGCGGCTGTCATTTACCTGCTATTCAAACTGCGTGCCAACAAATCGAAAGACCAATTTGGTCATCTGCCGTTTAGTCAACTCTCTGCCCCTTCGGTTGGCACCATTTCCAGAGGTACGCCAAGCCCCCTTTGGACAGATCGTTATAAGCAAAAAAGTTCCAGCTCGCTCGCGTTGAACCGACCAGCGGAAATAATGATCCCCAGAATCAACGCTTATCTTTGAATCGACACTTGAAAAGATTAATTTTCATTAAAAGATAAAAAAATAGAAAACAGTCTCGCTTCACGCGTTCACCTCAAATCCAACAACAAACGGTGCTTTTACAACAACCAACCAACCAAACAAAGTAAAACTAATCCCCCCCCCCCCCCAAATCCCCTCCCTCTCTCTTGCAATGCAAGCAGAAACTGTTCAAAATATTATCTATGCAAGAAAATAAATGCATCTATCACTTCAACAGGTTTATCCTTTTTAATTTTGATCATTTATCAATATTATTCATATGTGCAGTGTTCAGATTAAAATACAATGAATTCATTTTGCAACATGAATGTTATTAAATTTGTGCAATGTCGTTGAAATGGAAAAAAAATATCAATTATAATTGAAAATACTAATTGAAGTATAATTTCAAGATTTTCAAGTTCAAAAAACACAACAAATACTTACTGTAGAAAAGGACGACAACAACAGTGACAATGACAAGAAGCTCCATATCAAGGTTACAGGTTGAATAAATAAATTCCACAATTGTCGATTAAACGAAGCGCACAAATGTTTATTGTCATTTATTAAAAGTGTAAAAATTTTGCAGTTGCACAACAAATGAAAGTAAAATTTCAGCAAACGTTTAAAATGAAATAACGATAATAAAAGCGCAAATGCGCTTCTCAATGTGAGACCGGATGTTTGTGAAACGACCCTAAAGAAAAAAGTTCCAGAAACTTGCACACAAATGCAAGAAAATGAAATTATAAGGAAATAAAATAATATACATATACAAGARGAGAGGGAGGAGGGGGGAGGAAGAGGGGAGGGGAGGGAAGGGAAGGGAAGGGAAGGGAAGGGAAGGGAAGGGAAGGGAAAGGAAAAAGGAAGAAGAAAAGGAAGGGTTAAACACCCACCAATTCTTCTCATTTCCTTCTTGGCAATGATTAACAATGCTTTTCGTCGATTCTCACAGTATCTTCAGATTTCAAAAGAAATCAGGAAGAAAAAGCAACAATTAAATTACACAAAATAAATAAATAAATAAATAATGAGTAAATAAAATATCTATATGTAAACAAGAAAAAATAATAAAGAATTCAATAATTACTGTATTGTCTTGGACCAATTGTTTGAGTGAAGAGAAATTTGTCGAAGCGAGTCTTGTTCCAAAAATTCGCTCAACTGTTCAGTGGCGAGTTCCAAATCGTTTTGATTGTCTTCAAATATGATCGATTGGTTGTTTTTTCTAAATAAAATGCAAAAGCATAGGTGTGCTTCAATGTGCGTCGGCAGTCGCAGAGTACGTCGACCGCTTTGCGCAAAATTGCACTTCCACCCAGGACATGTTCTGCATTTGCATTTCGTTCATTTTCACTTTTACCGAATTGTACAACTTTTCTCCAATTTCAAACTGAGCGTATGATTGCTGAAACGCTTGTAAAAGTGGACGTAGCGTTGCAAGTCGGACCGGGATATTTCTTGGGCGTTCCGGGCCGCCTTGGCCGCCTCGTCGTCGTAACGGTTGCAAGAGTACCAAGAAGAGCCGTGCGGTTCCCAAGGTCCCAGACAAACCCAGCAGAACTCATTTTTGCAGCACACATTCGGCAGGTCATGTGATTACAGCCGCCGTCTTTGTGTATCACGACGTGGCATTTCGGGCATTCTTTGGTGTTGGCTGCAAGCCAATTGGAAGTTTCGTTGTCGTCGGTGCACTTTTTCAACATTTGGCAAGCATCTCGCAACTGATCGGATCGTGCATTCTTCGCCACAGTCGAAGCAGAACAAAATCCACATTGCACTTCACCTTCCTGACGTCGAGGTTGAAAACCCGGATCACGTATTCGCATTCGGGGCGGGGCACCAGCGGAACGTCCGGCTGCATTCGATGAACGTTTCACGATCAAATAATTGTACCTACCCTGACACGCTCTTCGCGCACCAGTTCATGATCGTGCTGTGTCGACCAGTACGTTGCACGGAAATCCGCGCATTTTATTCCCTGACTAACACCCTCATCCATAATTTTCGAAGTCAAATACTGTGTCCACAGCGAGTACAGTAGAAATGCTTGCACTGTAAACCGATCATGCCAAAGTAAGTGAAAGTGTGCAAGCAAATTTCGCACACCAGCTTGTCCAACCACCGGTGGTCACTGATGTTCCAGGCTTGTCCGACTTCGGGTGTCGGTTACCCTCGATCCGCAATGCCAGCTTCTTCGAACAGCTTGTGCGGGTCAGGAGAGTCGTAAAAGCGTTCCATCATTTCTCCTTGTCCCAGTGAAAATGATTCAACAACATTCGAATGGTCACTTCCGGCAGCTGCAGTATAGAAGTAATCTGGCGCACTATGCTCTGCATGTAGTTCGAACATCACCGGTGTCAACACTTCCAATGCTGATATCCTCTTCTCGACTGTCATTCGCATTATCAGCAACTGGCCATCACAAAATCATCACTGTCATCACTGCCATTTGAACTGCCATCATTTTCACTTTCCATACTGTTCAATATCGCTTTCACTATCGCCTTCCATGAACAGTACTGAATTTCCGCTACAATATACCGCAATCGGTCATAGTTGTTAAAAACAAAACGACAATCATTCAAACTACTGATCAAATAATAAACATGCTCGTCGATTATTAGAAAACAATTTACCTACCTCACTTTTAACAGGAATTTAATTACCTCGATCAAATTACCTTCATAAATATCAAACATACAAAATGTAATAACGTCAAAGCGAATCGAGCAACTTCCTTAATACAAAAACTGTATCAGAACAGAGACATTTCAAAATGAAAATACAAATACAATAGTTTGAGAAAACAATTTTTCATTGAATATTATTTATTAGTCAAAAATAAAACACCATCAATAAAACAGCATTCAGTCAGTAGTTGAAACTTTCATCAAATATTATAGAACAAACATATGTATAATTGAATAAAATTTACAAATAATAAAAAATCAGTTCACTCCACCACAAAGAGCATTATACAAAAGAAAAACTGCTAACACACAATAATAACAAATTTCAATGTTCAGGTATTATTGAAAAGTTATTACTGCATTACTATTACTAATATGTAAATATTACAAAAATATTAATTAAACGGAAAAAATTTCCATTTATCTGTTGCACTCCTGAAATGTAAAATAATTCTGTAAAGAAATTCATCACCACTCAAAGTTATTTATAAATATTTCAAAATTGCTCAGAATTAGCAGAGGAAATACATAAATAATACTAACATAAATTATAAAACAGAACTATAAAACGCCCACACACTAAGCTATTATTCATGAGAATCTGTTGAAACTGCAAAGAGAAACTTATTTAACATTAAACAATGCGAAAATGAAACTGTTCCATTTAAATAATAAATTTCAGTTCTTTAACATTAAAGTATCTAAAATCTAATCGAAAATGAAAAAGAAGCCTCTAAAGTGTCCAGAATGATAAACATGCATAAAGAAATCAATTAAACTTCTGAAAATAAATGTTTACTGGGAAATACGTTGAATAAGAATAATAAAATCGTCAACAAAATATACACTTATACATCAAAATTCACCAGTACAGCCACATGAGGTTAAGGAAATTTCTGTAAAATATTATTTGCAGTACAACGAGTGAAAGAAATGGAACTGATTAATTGGAAACGTAATCGTTTCCAATTAAAATTGAAATTAATTTCACTTGTGGCATCTGTTATTCGTAAAATCATTGATATCACGTACACACATGTCTATGTATATATTAACTTCTTTAAGTAGAAAGTAAGTATAATCATATAAATACTGTAGTTTCTATATTATTCTATTTATATTCAGAAGTTATTCACGTTGCTACTAAAGGGAAAATGTCACGTTTAAATTGCAAAAATGCATAAATTCACTACCAATATTTCAATTGTAAAAATTTTGAAAAATGAATTTCCTTTATTGTTGTCATAGAATTTGTAATAGATTTTAAAAAATATTTAAAAAAAGGAAATAAGGGTGTGGTACGTTTAATTTTAGTTATTCCAGTCATGTGACGTCACAGTTTCATTGACTTTCAATTTATTTATCTTAATCGGAGTTTTCGGTGAAGCAGATGTACAACGTTAGAAAAATAATTCATCCGAAACAGTAATTTCTGTTCTAATTTCTTACTTGTCTTTCTTTTATTCTTAAAGCTGCATACGGTGCATTTTTTTATCCTTCCACTATTCATCCATTGTTCGTTAAAAAATTTGCAGTTTTTCAACACGTATTGTATTGAGCTGATTTTTCACACAGGCAATTTCAATATTTAACATGAAGCTTCTTCCTTCAATGATCCAATGAACATGATCGATCAATCATTCGCATGATAGAACTATACACGTCTACTTTTGCACCTACACTACATTCGTCGATTTTCAAGTACAATTAAATACAAGTTTACAGTAAGATATAGATGCTTGATTTTATGAAGATAAATTTGCCGTATTGGTCATGGAAATTGCTTTTTTATTTTTCAAAAAAGCTTTTGTACTTGTTTTTCACATCACATTCTAGCCCATGGGTAATTAGCTGTGCATTAATTAATTAATTTCTGCGAAGAAACTTACTGCCTGCTGTTATGTAAAAAATGAATTTTATTTTTTTTTACAAAACGTCTACTTTTGAAGCGTAATTTAATTAGTTGTTTTGTAAAAAAATTATTTTTAAAAAAATTTTATTTTTCAAATATTTTTTTAATTTATTATTTATTCAATTTTTAGTAAAATATTTGCACTTTTTAAATAAACTTGAATTTGCTTTGCACAGTATTTGAATAATAGGGATAATTTGCATTATTATTTCTAATATCACACAAGCAACTGTAGAAAAATGAATGACAATGAACATAAGTGATAAAAAAAAGCAAAAGTGTTACACACATTCAATGCAAGTTGCTTTTCAAGTGAAGAAGATGCGAATGCTCTCACAAATGCGGCTGTTGTTCATTTTGCCAATACGTCAGTGGTAATTTATCAGGCCTGTTTTATTTATGCTTAAACAAATTTGGCTTTTATCGGCAGAACTAGTCGAAGCTATCAGTAGTTTGTCCTGCTCGTAATATGCTTTGCCAGTTTGGAGAGTAATTTTCACTTCGAACACAGGTGTACGTACACTCGCCAACTACTTTTGGTCACAATTTTCGTCATTTTCCAATCGCCTTGAAATATTTTATTTATTGTTGTCAAAAAATGAATTCTGCTTATGAATTATGGCGTCAGATATCTTTTTTCGATCACAACGACACTTCGCATCGTTCACTTACTTGCAGATTATTGAGGCAGAAGATTGCTGCTCACATTTTGGCAACTGCACTTTATTATTCAACGGCCGGCCGTTCATGCGAAATTTAATGTTCGCGAAACGTATTATTATCACTATTATTTTATAATTGTCAGTTTATTATCATGTCAGTTAATAGTCGTCGAATGTTGAGGTTTGTAATTTAAAAAAAAAATTTTTTCTCACCTTTTTTTAGAATTAAACAAAAAAAAATATGCATTGGCCTGCCATGAAAGTTGACAGCACAAAACTGTGATATTTCTTTGATATTTCTGGTTTTTTAAAAGAGTTCGACCAATATTGCCATTTATGAATACTTACCTCACATCATCGGCCAGAAATTTCACTGACGACACTCTCAATCATCAAGTTTATCCCGTCTGGACATATTCCTATATGGCTCTGCTTCTTCCAGTTCTTCTATTATCGGACAATGTGCACCATTTCACATTTGTCATCATTGGAACATTCGGTC
>LKDY01000204.1:0-25244 GCA_002221485.1 Trichinella murrelli | reverse complement strand
TGAGAAACATCCACTTACGACTTGAAAAATGACGAAATCACTCAATCTTCTGCTTGAAAAAAAAAAAATGCACACTGAAGGACCTGAACATGGAATGAAGAAGAAGAGGTTGTCTATCAAATAAATATTATTTTATTATTTATAACCATGTGGCAGCTGAAGCGATGGAGGGAAAGTTTGATGTTCCCATTTGGGTTCATTGGTTCAAATTATTTGTATTTGGGAACATTGGCATTTGGCAACAATAAAAATCACGTATTCCACACCAAATAGTCTTTCAATATAAGTACAGCTCTAGATAGATTTTGGGTCATAGCGGACATTGACGATGAGATCTACACCTCTGTTCTAACAATTTCAATTAAATGAACCAATAAGTATCATTTTAATTTATTTTGATAACTTTTTTACTTCGTAACACTATATAAAAGAACTGACGCAAAGATGAATAAAGGCTACGGGTAGAGTTCGAAATGCCAGAATACGCAACTGCCCCTCATGCAGCCTGAAATAATAATGAAAAAATGCCGAGGATATTTCAAACATGCATGTGATAACGCTGCAGTAACTATTGCATCCACTTATCATACACATTTTCCGGTTAAAACTGTAAAAAGATATTCGAAAGCTGAGAAGAAACATGTCGATATAACAGAGCCAAACATCATACGGCAGTACAACAAATATATGGGTGGTGTGGATGTGATGGACAAAGTGTTATCTAGTTATCGACCGAAATTCAGATAATAAATGGTGGTGGAATTTATTTTCACATGCATTGAATATGGCCGTAGTGGCAGCTTGGAAATTGCACATGGAGCTACATACAGCAACCAATGACCGGCTGTCACATTTACAGTTCCGCCGGGAAATCACCATCCATTTATTGCACGCGGAGCCATTCGTAAGAAGCCACCCAGGGCCACGGTCACAGTTACCAAATAAGACTCCGGACTTCGTACGGGCACTACCTCCAATCATGTGCCAAGGACGATGTGCAGTTTGCCAAAGAAACTGCAGAAATGAATGTGTTCAGTGCAGAAAAAGGCTACACCGAAATTGTTTTCCGTCTTATCACGGCTTAGCATAATTTTATCAACATGTTTCTACTGTAGAAATAAATTTATATTATCCACAATGTGACGTGAAGTATGGAACCTTTAATATTGAATTATTGGTAAAAATGTTGTACCCAAGTGCCAATGTTCCCATTTGGGAACATACCGAAAAAGTAGATTTTTTAATCAGAATGAGGTGGCATTAACACATGTACCTTAGATCCTTCTTATTAAGCCATTTTTAAAATATTATAGCCCTTACGCAAGGGGAACCTAATTCGGCCAGTTAACGGTTAAGGTGCTGAAACATAAATCAGAAATCAACCCAATCTAAAAATTTTTTAAAGCGCCTCGTACTGTGATGTCGGGCCGTAAAGATTTATTCATTGATCCAACGAGGCACTCCATGTAGCTCTCTCTGAAATATGCTGGCAGTAGTTTTCGTGCCACACAATGCCTTCTTTATGTGGCTAAACTCCACACGTTTCGCTTTTCCTCATAATTTCATTGAGGCGGCCTTCCTTTCGTTGCCATAAACTTACTGATGGCTTGAACCACTCTTTCCGTCACCTGCTGCAGAAACATTTTTAGGTGAGCACTCTATTTCACGAAGACAGTGACTTTCTTCTTTAATTTCATTCCAATTCAGGCAAACACCGTACCTCCCTTTAAATAATCTGCGGCTAGACTAATCTGATGTCTTGTTTCGGGCGCCACTATGTTCTGAATTAGTTTCACCAAAATTCAGCGTCACATCCCACAGCAGCACATCACCCAATGCTCTTTGCTTCATGGCCTGGCCCTGCGGTTCTCACGTTCTCTCAGCAGTCCATTACGCTTCCATGGTGAGATTCCCCATCTGGTAAACGTCAGCGGGCACCTGACAGTTCGTTTCGAATCATCGGCAATACGCCGTAATTGTTTATAGCGCTGTATGTCTCTGCGTATCAGCGTAAGCCTGCAGCGTGACGACTGCCCAGCGCTCATCGCGGCGTTTCTCTCCATTTGTGTCATCCGTCGAACCTTGTTGACCCTTCATGTCAGCTTTCATTACAGGAAACAAATGACATCACCATCTTGTTTATGCAGGCGGACATGATATTCATTGTTCTAATGTTCGCTTGCGAGATTACTCACAATTAGCGGTAATGGATGAGAATCTTCTATCTGTGGGTCGATGTAAGGAAGGTCTGGCCGTCGGGGAGTTGGGTCCAGAAATGGATAGAATATATTCCCTTGCTGAAAACCCTCAATGATCATATGAAGAACTTCTGAACGAAGATGACTTAGCACGAACGTTCATGAATGGAACGCATTCCTCTACGCAGTAGTAGATACTCGAGCTACTTTCCACGTCTAGAAAGAGAAGATCATGAAATCATCTAAGACAGAGACAGCTGAACGGAAAGCAGCAAGCGAAGAAGAAAAGCGCCTTGCAATTTGAGAATTCCAAAGTGGCAGTTAACACCCTCTGATCGTTTCATAATGCATTTTGTGACCAATTCCAAGCCAGCGTCCATTCTCGAACTGATTTAAATGACATCGAGAAATTTATCGATCTACGGTCGAAATTGAAGGGACCAGCTTTGCATGTGTTCAGTGGATTCTACATATCTGGTAACAACAATCCTGAAGTAGTGAAGACATTACGAGAACTTTTCGATACCGCGGATTTGATTATTCAGCATCACATCATCCAATTTGCGGAAATAAAGAAGATGACTGAATCGTCTCTAACGGGATTACGAAAATTGTATGACAAGTTAATGCTGCACTTCAGAGCGTTGAGAGCGATGGGCAAAGATCCTGTCAACGGTCAACTGACAACAGACGAGATCTTCTTAGCGTTAATTCAAAGAGCTATGCCATCAGAATTGAATAAGAAATGGGGAAATTTTATAGAATCAAATACAAGCACACCAGCGAATTTGGAGAGTTTCTTAGAGTTCGTTCGCAAACAGATCGAGATAGAAAAGAAGGTAACTTTTACAAAAGGAACAAAATCTACCGGTGTGGAGAAGTGCCCAACAACCCTCCACGAAAACTGATATAAAGGAAGACCCGGTACGTATATGATAGCAGCGTTACATATCTGTACCCAAGAAAGTATTAGATGTCTACTGTGCCAGAAATTCCATGATATTTCTACCTGCACACAATTGGCGTGATTATTAAATTATAAGAAAAATTTTGAATACAATATAAACTTAACGCATAAACATTCAGTAAGGCAAAGGTTAATGTGACCAATGAAGTTGTGGGTTGTATTTTATTTGTACTGCATTGCATTGTATGTGTATTGCTTTTTATCGTAATTTCATTCTCTTACTTTTCTCAATCTCTGAACAACAGAATTTTCATAAAACTGTCAAAAGATAAGAAATAAAATTTGACAAATAGAATGAAATAAAATTTGATAAATAGAATAAAATAATATTTGACAAATAAAATGCAGAGGAGTAACAACAAATGAAATTTAGAGGCGCGCGTCAGAGCAGCACCCAATGAAATTTTGCAGCGAAAATGTAGGCGGAGTCACAGGAGAAATCGGTAGTAGAGCCTTTAAACTGAATTCATTGAATTTATTGCGTGCGCAGTACTGAGCATTTTAAAGACCTTGTACAGAATTTTGCTTTCTGTTAATTTGTTTCTAAATTTGATGAAGTTAAATACAACTTCAAATTGAATATCAACGTCAATTACCAGCTTCGATCAGGCTTCATTCATCACACTTTGCATTTCCCTTCATTCCGTCTCTTATTGTCGAATCGACAGTCTACTCAGCGAATTTTTAATGGGTTTCACACTTTTGACAGATTCCCTCGACCTGTGCTTTATGACGCTGCTGCGACAGAGATCACCGTCTGACATTGAGATATCCTCAACATACTGTGGCAACAGACCGGCTGTCTTTTCAAGGGTCTCGTCTCTGCTGTACGTTGCTGTTCACACTGGCGTTGTTATTACGGTTGTTGTCACATTGGCGGTTATGTGTATGTAACCTCCGCATCGCATTTCGCCATGAGGTTCGTGCCGTCTGACGGCCGCACGAGACAGCTGTTTCAATTGCGGTGGTTTGGGCCACCTCCGACGCGACTGCCCATACGAAAGACGCCTAACCCAACGACCGCCGACGGGCACACAGAGCGGAAGACCTGGAAACCGCAGGGTGTAGTCTATTGCCGGACTGCAGACGGGCGACACGCCATGTGTAAACGTTAAGCTGAGTGGGACAAGGGTTATCTTACCGCTAGACACCGGGCCGGTGGTCCCCGTGATACCTGAGTCTCTTTGGCAGGTTGCCTCCGGCGGAGAGCCCTTGGAGAGGGAGTCGGGAAAGATACTGTTTGCGGATGGTCGGCGAATGTGCATCAGCGGAGTGGGAGTGATGCCGTTGCAACTGGGCCGTTGGAGGGGACGTGTGCCAGTAATGGTGGTGAGGAATCTGATGGTTCCGGGTTTCCTGGGAACGAACTTCTTCGACTCTTTCGTTCAGACAGTCGACTGGCAAACTCGAGAAATGACCATGAAGGACGGCTCGAAGGTGAGGATCGAGCACGACCAATCCCGGGCCGGGCAGCCCAGCATCGGCTGTGCAGTTGTGGCCAAGCCACAGAATGTGGGATCTGACGTGGGGGCCGGTGTCGATGGGTCGGAGGATTGGACACGTGCCCTGGTGGATGAAGCGGAGTGTTCCGCACGGAATAAGAGGGCCCTACACAGCATACTCCGGAAATGCGGGAAGGCCATCTCGCGCGGCGAGGCCGACCTTAGATGAACGAACCTTGTAAAGCACCGCATCGAGACCGGAGGGGCCCAGCCGGCGAAGCTGCCATCCCACCGCCTTCCCCAAGCCCAGCGGGAGGTGGTGGACAGGCTAATCACGGGGGTCATCGAACCAGTCTCAGGCCCCTGGAGTTCACCAGTAGTGCAGTTCGAAGAAGGACGGTTCCCCGCGGTTCTGCGTTGATTATCGCAGACTGAACGCTGTGACGCGCGTCGATGCTCAACCCATCCCGCGAATAGACGATACGCTGGATGCGTTGGCAGGGGCTAAGTGGTACAGCACGCTCGATTTGGCGTCTGGCTACTGGCAAGTAGAAGTCGCTGAAAGAGACCGGAGAAAAACGACGCTTTCCACACTCCTGGGACTCTTCCAGTTCCGCGTGATGCCGTTCGGACTCTGCAAAGCCCTGGCGACGTTTCAGCGTTTGATGCAGAAAGCGCTGAGGGGCTGACGTGGAAAACGTGCCTCGTCTATCTCGACGATATTATCGTCTTCGGGAAGACAGAGGAGGCGCACCTGGAACGCTTGGAAGGGGTGCTGCCCCGCCTGCAGTCCGTGGGACTGAAGATCAAGTCGAAGTGCCAACTGATGCGGCAACTGACGCTACCTGGGCCACATCGTGACGCAGCATGGGGTTGGTACCGACCAGAGAAGACGGCGGCGGTCCAGGAGTGGCCCACCTCGGTGCTTGAGAGAAGTCCGGCAGTTCCTGGGACTGGCATCCTATTACAGGCGATTTGTCCGGAATTTCGCCGGCGTGGCAAATCCGTTGCACGCCCTGACAAAGAAATGTGAGAAGTGGCGCTGGGGTCCGAAGGAGGAAGAAGTGTTCGCTTGCCTGAAGGATGCGCTGGTGAGTCCCCTGATTCTGTGCCACCCAAACTTCGACCGCACTTTCCTAGTGGATGTGGATGCCAGCGAAGACGCCATGGAACGACCAGGGCCGGAACTTCGAGTCGGAGCTGGTGAAGGGGTGTGCCAGCTCTATGGCGTGACGAAAACCCGGCACCGTTTACCACCCAGTCAGACGGCTTGGTAGAACGGATGAACCGCACGCTGCTGGACATGTTAGCGAAGGCATCCATCGACCATCCAGAAGATTGGGATGTCTACCTCGACCAGGTACTGCTGGCTTACCGGACCAGTGTTCACTGCACAACCGGAGCCACTCCCTGTCGCTTTCTGCTTGGCAGAGAGCTCCGGCTGCCAGTGGACCTGATGTACGGAGTGCCGACGGATGCACAAATGAGGTCCGCAGGGGAGTACGTGCAGCACCTACGTAGAGATTTGGAGCGGGTGTACGAAGTGGTCCGAAAGAAAGCCGGCCGGGAACAACGACGCCAAAAGGCTTGGAAAGACCGGAAAGCCTACGGACCTGTCTATGAGCCTGGTGATCAGGTGTGGATGCAACTCCCCACAAAGACCAAACTTGGGGCGTACTGGGACGGTCCGTACCAAGTCCAGAGGAAGCTGGATTGGAACACGTACCGGGTAGAGAAGGTGAGAGTAGAAAGGAACGGCTGGTGGTACACTTCGACCGGCAAAAGCCCTACCACGTCACTAGTGAAAGAGAAGGAGCCCAGGGCAGACAGCGGGAAAGGAGAAAGACGCGGCGACCAGCCTGGCTCCAAGATTTCATACAGACGCAGGAAGTGAGCACGGGATGTGCTCTTCATGAGGGGAAGAGTAGTGCAGCGGACATGGACCGAGTTAATGAGATTTCTCCTGCAGAAAATGAAGAGGAAGAAAACTGATGCTACCGTATGAAGAATAAGACATGAAGATCGGAGGCGGAGTACGGTAGTGGTTGTTTACATGAGCGGTTGGCAAGTTGCCAGAAAGTGTGCGTGTGCGTGTTCGTTGATATATCGTCGTCGGCCCTTGTTTCTGATAGTCTAATAAAGTGTATACTCATTGTTTGTTGTTTTATTGTGGCAATGCCATCAGGAAAGCGCGAGAGAGAAAAGAAGGGAAATACGCCAGTCTATACCGGCCCGTCGCCAAATAGCGATGGACGCGCCAATAACCTGGTGGAAGAAGCGGACGAGCCTGCTCGATGCAGTGGCCCGTTACATTATATATAAATAACTGTTTATGGAAAAGTAAATATAGCACATAAAACTACAAAAAAGTAAGAACGACGTGAACCATGACAGTGACAACCATATCACAAAGAGAGAAGATTAGCAAACTGGTTTCCAGAGGTACAAAAACCAACACTACTTACGTCACCACCGGCTACTACTGATTTTCAGGTATCAGCCGGTATACGGTAGCTCATATCCGATGTTCTCGTCATCTGAAATTAGGAATATACACAAATAAAATAATACAAGTTATTAGCCAATTTCTGATGAACCGCCGTAAATCCTATCTGCGAACAGCCAATTGTGGAATTTCAGCAGATGATTTCAGAACACTGAGTAAGTAGTACAGTTATTCGACTGAGTTTTGCTGAAAAGCGATTGTCTGTGAACGCAAAACGAACGCGATCGGTTAGCCACAATCAAGTTCTACGGTCTGAAATATACGCAGTTCACTTGCGAGAAAGTGACGGGAATTTTGTTACCAACAAAAATGTTCACTTAAGGAGCAGACTAAACAGTATTAAATGGTTCTCGGAAAGAAAGTGTAAAACGGAATTCAATCGGTTCGAATAATCTGTCGTCAGGTTCTTGTGATTGTCAAGTATCAGAGCGGAAATTCTGAGACTCAACGCGTTCAAAATCTTTCACAGCTCTAACTGTTAGATCGAGTAGTTCCAATCCACACTACTTCAACGTCTGTATTGAATATCAGCCTTTTCCTTTCAACTGATACCGATCTAATCAATCTTATCAGATTCTTGTGTTTCCCGTTTTCCCACGCAGTATCCACACTGTATACAGGAATCAAACAAGATCCGTCTTCACGTGGACTCTTTGGGTCAGGCATTAATCCGAGTAACAGCTTACTGCTTTCGCTTCGCGCGAAATTTCCAAAATCCAGTGAGCGAGAGAACAAACAATGTTAATCTTTCAGTAAAGGAATTATCCGACGCTGAAGTACGATGGCTCAGAGAGGTCCAAGTGAAGGAGTTCGGATCAAGCCCGACTCGGCTGATCGGGTCAGGGAGTTTCAACCAGTTTTAGATCAAGATGGTTTGCTACGGGTGGGCGGACGTCTGAGGCGATCCACTCTGCCTCCAGAGTCCAAACATCCAATCATCCTCCCATACAATCACCCGGTGACAGAGCTGCCAATCAAAGACCACCACGTCAGGCAGATGCATGCCGGTGTCAACCAAACCCTGGTAGCCATCAGAACAAAATTTTGGATCATCAGCGCCAGAAATGCGGTGAAGAATATAATCCGCTCATGCCCGGTATGTCGCAGAGTCGATGCGCAACCCTACCGACTCCGAATGGGTGACTTACCGGCCGACCGAGTGACTGAAATACAACCATTCATCCATACCGGTGTGGACTTTGCAGGCCCACTGTTTATCCGCCCAGATGTACGTGGGCGCGATGGCAGAGTGAACAAAGCCTGTCTGCATATTAAATGCATAATAAATCCAGAGCGGTACATCAAGAGTTCCTTATGGAGCAGACAACGGATAGCTTCCTACAAGGTCTTCGGAGATTTATCTCCCGCAGAGTCCGACCCGAGTGATACAATCCGATAATTTCCGGTAATTCAAACTGGCAGATACATTCATCCAGTGTCTGTTCAGAGACAATAACTGGGAAAAACTGCAGCGCAAGTTCAATGAGGAACGGATCCGGTGGAAATTCATCACACCCAGAGCCCCTTGGTGCGGCGGTTACTGGGAAAGATCATCCGTTCTATCAAGAATGCGCTACGAAAGACAATTCGAGGAGCCCTCCTCAAATATGTCGAGCTCCACACTGTTTAGTGCGAAATCGAAGCACGCTTCAACGACCGGCCGCTGTTGTTCATGGGTGATAACATCGCCGGTGAAGCAGCATTAACCCTTTGATGGATTCTTGGGTAGAGCCCACCCCAGGGGGTTTTCTTTCGTCGCATTCTGTCAATTTTCAATTTTATAGTCTGAAGCTTTGTGACATCTCTTTTGAAACAATTAGACATTTTGAAAAAAATTTCAATGTTCCAGGATTTTTTGTTCGGTTTACAGAACATTTTAGAAATCGTAAAGTTAAAAGGTACGTTGTTGGATGGTTGGGGTAGGCCCCACCCCACTTTAGAAAAACACGTCTAAAAAGCTGGGAGTATGTCCAATTTTATGAAATATATTTTATTGAATAGTTCGAAGAATTCTGTACATGATGGTATCAAAGTATTTCCAATTTTAATAATTTTAAAGCCTTCTATTGGCAAAAAATGCGACAAAATTTTCGTTAAAAAATCGTCATTTTTCAGTTTTTTTCTTCGTGTGGACTTAGTTTTGTAAAATTCGTGAAACAAATTACAGACTTGAGTAGAGCACGTTATTCTGCACATTTTGATATTAAACTCAGTTCTATAGTCATTTTTTTTTGGTTCCGAAAAGACTTCGTTTATCTAAGCCCTTTCTATAGTTTTAACATAAACATAATGAAACGTGTTGAGCAGGAAATCGATATTTCACATTTTTTTATTTCAGTTTCTATTATTTATTATTTATGTATTTTGATTAAAATTTCATTATTTGAAATAAATTTTAAATCTCTTCTAGCTGAAAAATTCAACAAAATTGACGTAATAAAGCTGTTGATCTCCCTTTATTTGGAAGTGTTAAGATTAACTTCACAATGCTCACAATAGCTGCGCAGATGTTCATTGCAGTATGGAAGCAGAATGCAGCGGAAGATCTGTTAGCTAAAAAACGACGATTGTTGGAACATTACGGAGGAATAAAACAGAAGTGCCATCAGAATTAACAGAAGCCATGGGACGAGAAGTGGGTTCGTCATTATTTTGCTTCGATCGACAGCTCACTCTTGTGAGCTACATCGTGAAGCGAAAGAAATGCGTCTTGCTGTTGCCGACCATGCACCATGATGATGCTAGAAGATGGCGCAAAACACAACAAGAGCCCAGAGTGGGTGACATTGTGCTAGTGCACGAACCCGGAACTGCATGGATCAAATGGCCGATCGGAAGAATCATTGAGATCCACCCGAGTGAAGACGGTGTAGTCAGATCAGCGACGGTGAAAACCAGACAAGGAACAGTAACCCGATCCGCAAGATCACTCCACCTGGTGGAACCCTCCGGTGACGCATGAAACACGGTTTATCTTTTTGGGGTAGGAGGTGTTGAGAAATCTTTTCTCAATATCTGCTCATCACTATCTAAAAATCCCCGTGGCAACAAAGCATTGCTCCTGGTACGAAAACAACGATTGCGCAACGCATCCTTTGTTTTTCTTTATGTTAAACAATGGAATGGCAATTAAATCATCAAAAAGTCAGCGTCCTGTAATATATTTGTCACAACTTTGGTGGTCAGTTGCTGAAAAAGCGTCAAATTGAAATGAGGCTTACAGCGCACCTGTTCAGACTCCGGCTAAGCTGCACAGTCTAAGGGATGGCGTGCCCAAGCCATCTATAATTGCTTTTCATTTTTATCCAGGTCGCCGGATGCGGAGTGACGCCAAAAAAAAAGATATAAATACGAGTGAGGAGGGAGGAGGGAAGAACACACGGAACACGCCGTCTCGAAGACCGCCTGAACCGTTTTCTCTCGCTATCTCATCATTGTTATTCACTGTTTATTCTGAATGAATCGAAATTTAGCCAAACCGCTGTCGTTGATATTCTATAATTAAAATAAACAGTCCATTACAAAAGATCTTCAAGTTTGAACGAAAGATTTTTTAACAACGACAATACTGAACTCATCAATACGTCGACTCGACGTCACTTTATGCCAAAACCTTAGCTCCCCTACTGTGGGTTATTGATGTTCAGGTTGTTGAATCATAATCACATTACAATTTAAAAAGAATTATAAAATTAAAAATCAGACTGCTTCTAAATTTAAGTAAACTTGTTTTCTGAAAGTTTATAGTTGTAAAATTAAGTTTGCCTTCATTTTCAGATTTTCCATAAGACCCAAACAAAAATGACAATAACACAAATACAAGCACAAACGTATAAACAGTTGGTCTAATTTTTCATTGTAAATTCATTTTTGTTGATGAACTAGTTGAAGTTTTTAACTTAATAACCGTATTTACTTATTTACCGTATTATAATTCTTGTTGGTATCTCCATGCTGAATGCACAAATTCTTGATAATCATCAGCGAAGACCGTGGTATAGTGAAGTCAAGCTACGCACAACTTTGAATTACTCAGTCAGTACGGATAATGAAAGGTACTCTCAGAATTATGCACCGACGGAACTCGTTGATCAGAGGGAAAAAAATTTAGGTAATTTACATTGCTGCAGCAAGTCCTTGCTTCGCTAAATTAAGGAATTTTGTTTCACCAATAATGCTTTTTGTTCTTCAACATGTAAATAAGAATGTAAAGGTAAATGGGTTGTGTAAATGAAAAATTAATTACTGAGACTTTTTCAAACACTAATTCAATGGGATCACAACAGTATCACCGTTATATCCATTATTTCTTACTTAAAAGCACATCAATAAGTAATAAATATCTTCTAGAATGCAAATTGATCGAATTTGTATTTTAATTTAAAATGAATGAATATAAAGTTTATATCCTTTATTTGATATTGTAAACAACAAATTGCTTGTCAATTTTCCTCCATCCTAGCTTCATTCAACTTTTTTCTCTTAAATTTCCTAAAATTCTAAACATGTTAAAAAGCAAGAAAAAGTGTACCAACTGACTTACTGATATCGATCGTTTCTTCTTGATACCACTTCAGATATCGGATCTCGTTTAGGGGCTGAAGATGCAATAGTCATTCTCACTTTCCTGTATTGAAAAAACGTTTTTAACTCTGTATATTTTGTAGATTTCAAATTTAAATCTTCACATTCACATTCACACATTAAACTTTATAAATAAAAACTACTATACCATAAATCAGTTCAAAAATCATCTGAAATTTTGAATTATTAACCTACAATAAAATTTTATTTTTTTAATTTAATAAAATAAATTTCTAATAAGTAAAAAACAATTATGTGACAACCAAAGGCGTAAAACAATTTATGGACTTTCAGTTATTTCTTTAAATATTGTTTAAACTGTCCACTGCTATTACTTTGAGGCTTTTGGAAGTTTCAAAATATAATCAGGCACTGGACACCCTGCAGCTTGAATAATGTTTCCAATACTGCGTAGTAGCAGTTTATCAGTTTCAGTAAAAAACGTCAAAGCTCGGCCTTGACGACCAGCTCTTCCCGTGCGTCCTAAAAAGTATAATCTTCGCGCAGGAATAACAGAACAAACAAATTTACCAATACGATGAATATAACTAATTGACGAAGTAGGAAAATCAAAATTGATAACCAAATTAACGCATTTGAAATCCAAACCACGACCAATCAATTCTGTACATATCAAAATCCATGTGTCACCACGTCGAAATTTTTTAATAGCGTTTTCACGCTAAAATTTGGCTATTATTTATTTACCAGTGATTTTGCATAAATCTTATACCTCTTTCTTTGGAAGATCAGAGTGGATGTAATCAATTTTCACTTCGTCAAATTTGAATTCATTATATAACTGCTCAGCTCGATCTTTGCTTTGTACAAATATCAAAACGGGTGGAGTAAAGCCTTCTATAAACATATTGCGCAACGCCAAAACTTTGCCATGTTCAGAGCCGACAAAAACTAACTCTTGTTTGACACTTTGTACGGCAGAATTTCTAATAAAAATGAAATTTATTTCATTTATACAATAAATTAATAACAACAAGCAAAAGGCACCTTGCACCAACGCAAACCATAACCATGTCATTCAGATTTATTTTGCACCACTGTTCCAATTCATAAGAAAAAGTTGCGCTGAATAACAGTCGTCGAATCTTGACAGTATCACACTGCTGATATATTTTTGACAGCTTAAAACTCGGACAATGAACAAACAAATGCAAATTAAAAAAAACATAAAATTAACCTGCTTTCGAAAACCACGGTCACCAGATTCAAACAATTTATCACATTCATCTATTATTAACCATTTGATAGTATTCAAATTGTACAATGGCTGTGACTGTTGTTGAGCATATATTAAACGATTTGGAGTGGTAACCATAATATCTGTAAAAACAGTGAGTAATAAAAATTCACAATATAATCTGTTTTTCTTGAACAACATTTAAAAAATTATAATATTCAACAAACCAAAATTTTCTTTATCAAAATTATTTTCATCTTCAAGCTGAGGTGCATTGCTCGTTAAATGAACTTTCACGTTCAATCCGTCAGTCAGTTTAAGCAACTCTAGATAAACCTTAAATAATGGTAATAGAATAATAAAAAATACAAAACAACTAAAGTAATACTGATAATAATTATACATGGGTTTGCATGCAAACAATGCAATTATAAGTACAAATATTGATTAATATAACTATTGTATTCAAAAAAAGTTTTTTAATTTACTTGTTTTGATAATTCATATGTAGGTTCAATGATCAAAATGCGTAAAATATTTTCACTTTCACATTCTGTCAGTAAAAAATTTACAGCCGGAATAAGAAATGCTAAAGTTTTTCCAGAACCAGTGGGTGCGCTGGCCATAACCTCACGACCCTGAAAATTAATAAATTATAATCAAACTCAATAAAGTTAGACAGAAACTTTTACAGCAAGTAGAATGGGAATCGCTTGCATTTGTATTGGAGTTGGAGCACAAAAATTCAATGCTTTAACATTTTGCACAAGTTTTGGAACCAGCAATGCATACAGTTCTTCAAAAGAACAACATGGTGGTGGTATGTCATCACCAAATACAAAAATTCTATGTTTTCTACGAACTTCTTGCACAGACTAAATAAAAGGAAAATGTTTCAAGTGTAAATATACCTGTTCTAATACTAATATACCTGTTCTTTCGAACTGCTTTTTGGAAAAACAGTGTCCACAGTTTCAGACAAAATTTTGTTTTCATTATTCGGCAATAAACTTGATGTGCGCTTTGCAGATTTTTCAAAAATCTTCACCCCATCAGTTTCCAAAAGATTCGAGATTTTTTCTTCTGAATCATTATTTGAATTTTTTATCTTGTTTGCTAGCATTTTTGACAGAAGAATCAGCAACAGAGCACTTTGTAAGCTATACAATGTAAACTGTTAAAATTTTGCACAGCTGAAAGCGTTAACAACGATTAACATACTCAAAAAAACATATTAAGATTAAATTTAATTAAACTTTATCAAAAAATGCCAAAAAATAAAATAAAATAAAAAATATGAATGAAATTGTACATAAAATTTTGACCATTATATTTGCTGCTTACGCGAAGTTTTTCAGCATCAGCTCGAAAACGCTTCCGATCGAATTTTGCTCCGAATCCAAGACAAGAAAATGCACTTCTTTGCATAATAATAAAACGACAAAAAAAATTTCCGTGCACCTATGTAAAGGATATCATTAAAGATCTTTAAAAGTGGCAGTTACCTGGATTACTGTAGATTTTAATATAAATAAGGTTGTATATATAGTAATTATTATGCCGCGTTCAGTTATTCTTTATAACAATTGTCCGGATTGGCCCCAAAATTAATAATGATGGATTTTGAGCGTTCTGTTGTACTCTTAGTACAGAAGCAGTTTCCAAGCGCCGCATTTGAAGTTACTACGCTACTCGGTATGAAAATCACAAATCACAACTCCTCTAGCTGGTTGCGAAGATTTTGTGAGCCAGGTAGCTCGATCGCTGGAGTATATGGTCGTGAAAGTAGGCGGAGTCAGCGGGGAAATCGGGTCTACCCCGTTTCCAAGCTTCTGTAATTGTGGTCCAGGTGCTGCCGAAAACCAACCTCCCGTTCGTAGCACCTCCTTTCCGTTCACTCCAATGTTTTTATCTTTTGTATCTTAGCAATGGTAACAGTTATTCAGCCCCCAGTTAGGTTAAGTCGTTATTACTACTGCTGTGGTGTGGAACCTCATAAGCGGAAACAACTTTGCATAAACTTGGAGGTCACAGCATACATACACACTAGGGTCTAAAATAGGATTTATCTTTTTTGGCGGTTTTGAAATCGACTGCATAATTATTTTTTAAAATATTTAATTGATCGACTTTACTACTGGCACAATTAGCCAAAGGTCATGGTCAACTAGCATGCATGCGCATAGGCCAATTAGGGTATCACCATAAGCTTAGCCATAATTACGTAAATATTTTTTTGGTGTTACAAGTGATATGACGCCACAATGCCAAGTTATGAACAAATCTGATGGAAAAATTATAAATATTGATTATAATTGCGGTAGGCGTTCTCGCTGAACTGTTTATTATTTAAACATTTGGATTTAATTCTGAAAATTAAACAACGTTAAAATAAATGTGCAATGACGACCGCTTGTCTTACATTAAACAAACTGGTCTTTTACGAGGTGATCATGTAATCCAAATTCACAATCATGACTATCACAACGCTTTTATCAGCAACAATTTGCAGTTATGTTGGTATAACTTTAAAATAAAATTCTTCGAAATTGCGAAAAAAAATTACGTTTTCAGTATCAATTATCTGCCGTGAATAAATGCATCAACATTCCACTTACTTCAAAGAGAATTGAAGACATTTATGTATTTAAAATCCTTTTCATTTTATTTAAAGAAATGTAAAATTAATTTCAATTCATATTAAATATATTACAGCAAATCAATCATACAGCTGAAGAACCATTCAAACATTGTTTAAAAAATTTGTTATAAAACTGTAAAAAGTGTTGAAGCAAGAGGTTGTCGTATATCATTTTCATTAAACACCAAATTTTATCAAAAAATACAAATATCAGTAATTCTAATTTAGACGTAAATATTGTAAAGCATTTAGTTCTAAAATATTCTCGTCGTGAAACATTTCGATTGCTTTAAATTTGCGTAGAAAACATCATGCTTGAATCATTTCATGAACCAACTCTATAACGACATTCACTTTTGCACAGGATGGTAATTCAGCAGTTTCTCTATAAGATCAACATGACAAAGAACCATTCTTCGACAACAATATCGCCTCAACCCAATGGCATCCAAAGCATCACTAAAAATATAACTCATCAGTTTTCACTATAGACGTATAATATAAAGAGTCTGTTTAAATATAAATTTTATTCGCACCCTTCTGAATATTCAGCTTGCAATAAGCCTAAATATGACTCCCATTTGTTACCAATCACTTTTCCACAAGTAAAGCAACGCACTGGAATTATCATTTTTCTTACTGAAGATGACAGTATGCTACAGTAATGCCTTATTACATTCAGGTAATTTGTTGGGGCAACAGTAGGAAAAATGGAACTTGCTTATTAACCATAACTCTTTAGAATTTTTCCAGTGCTGCTATACAAATAGATCATAAATATATTTATAATTTAAATTAAGGATTTATTATTAAGCGCATTTTACTTTAATCAAAATGTAAATCTTAAAACTTAAATGGTAGAACGGTAGTTAGCTATGTCGCTTTCATGCTTCTCATAAGTTATTTGCATTATTATATGAGTACGCATTCAAATTTGAGTATTTTTTAATATGATAACAAAGTAATATGCAAATTATATGGCAATGTACTTTAATGTAGTTATTTAATTGTAAATTATTAATAGCTATAATAAAGTCATGCGTTTTATTAATTTAATATAACAATGCCATGGATAAATTATTTCTAAAACTACTTATTAAAATACAGTTCCAAATGTTGAATACTTTTTTGTACAATCATTTTTGAACGTTTATTTTTAGCAATGGAATGGCATGAACCTTCACTGTCTTCCTATGTAGTTGCACTTTTTGCTTTGAAAACTCTATGCATTTATGCATATTATTCGACAGATTTTGAGGTATGTGACATTGGTAAAATTTACTTTGTAGATAATGAAATAATTTATTACCGTTTCATGAATTCTTATTTTTAAAGTAAGTAAAAAATGTAATTACAATTGAACATGATTTATAATCTGCAATGCAGTGTCTGAATTTATAATATGTGTTTTGTTTTGCATAAATATAAATAGTTTCATAAGTTAAAATTTTTTTTTCGTTTCAATAGAAAGTGGGCGCAGTTTCAATTACTGAAATCACTTATTACTGATAATAGCAGATTTGAAAATAAAAATAATCCGAGGCGAATACAATTGTAGTACACAGAAATTGGTTAGCCGTGACTTACAGTTTGCCTTTTAAACACTGGTATTATGAAAATACATCTCAGTGGACGCTTGACTATCCTCCTGGTTTTGCATGGTTTGAATATTTGTTGTCACAGTTTGCCAGGCAAATAGATCCTAAAATGGTTGAAATCTCTGCCGAGCCATATACGTCTTTGGCAACAGTGCTTTTCCAAAGATTTACAGTAATCATAACAGATTTTGCTTATGTATTGGCTTGTTTATTTGGTATAAAGTGTACAACAATAGGCTACTATCAAAGTCATTATTTCTTTTGCTCGTGTTAAATGTAGGTTTGTTTTATGTAGATTCAATTCACTTTCAATACAATGGTTTCTTGTTTGGCATTCTTCTACTTTCTTTTGTTTCTATTTATAAAAATTATATGGTTTTGGGTTTTGCATATATATTATTTTGCTTCATATGAAGCATTTATTTTTGTACTTGGCGCCTGCATATGCTGCTTATTTTTAGTATCTTTCATTTATCCATTTGATGATGTTAACTCCTCCATAAAAGTTGCATTTAATCGTACTTTAAAGTTATTCGCAGTTGTTTTGGGAATTTCAAGCGTTAGTTTAGGCCCTTTTGTTTATGCGGGACAAATGAAACACTTATAACTCGTCTTTTTCCTTTCGGTCGTGGACTAACCCATGCGTATTGGGCGCCGAACTTTTGGGCGCTCTACAATTTTTGTGATTTTACAATGTACAATTTATTAAGGAGGCTGAATTTTTTTACCATTTGATAAGAAAATTAGTTATACTTCAGGCTTGGTACAAGAAGTAATTCACGTAATGCTACCCCAGATTTCACCGCTTATTTCATTTTGGCTGTAATACTAAATATGCTTCCATTTTGTATTTCTTTGCTTTACCGGCGTAATTTTAATATGTTCTTAAAACTGATAGTTGGTTGTGCGTTTTCTAGTTTTCTTTTTGGTTGGCATGTGCATGAAAAAGCAGTTTTAACTGTTATAATTCCTTTAACAATGCTGGCTGTAAGAGATGGGCGTTATGCCAAGATATTTTTTCTGTTCTCTGTTTTTGGACACTATTCATTGTTTCCATTGTTATTTCGTCCATTTGAAACTGTGCTAAAGTATTCTACTTTTCTGTTATATACAATTTTCACATATTTAACGATGATACATGTGCACAGTACTCATGAAACTTCATCACGTTTGCCATTTATGTCACTGTTTGAAACTGCCTATCTGATGGGTATATTTATCGTAGAGTGTTTTCTCTATGTAGCACCAATTTTTCAAACGTTGAATAATTTGTCATTTCTTCCTCTTATGGTTCAGTCTGTTTTTGCGCTTTTGGAATTTGCTATTGTTGGTTCTTATTATTGTATAATACAGTTACCTGTGAATGGTGTAATAAACATTGAAGAACGTTTATACCTTATAAGTCAGAATTTGAATATGTTCCATGTTTACACCTTCAGATGTGTTTGCATGATTACTACCTATATTTCTTGTATATGCAACAATGTCTATTGTCAGCGTGGCCTCTTATATATATATATATATAATATATATATATATAACTTTTTGGTATCCTCATCAAAGATAATCATCAATGAAAACTTATATTTCACAGGGCTACCGTAATAAAATAATAATGAAGTTAAGCAAAGTACTGTGTTATTAACAAACTGTCTTATTGTGATTAAAGAATTAATAGTTAGAATTTAGTAATTTAATTTATCATTATTCTGATGTTTGTTTTTTTGTAATGGCGTAATAGCATAACTGTTGTCAATATGTTTTATTTTTGTACTTTTAAAAAATAGAATGTTAACTTTTAGCAACTATTCTTAATTGTCAGTTGAGAATGTTTATTTGTCGATTAGCAAATATTTACCGTCCTAGTTACATGGAAAAAGCATAACAATAGGATGGCAGATGTCAAAGGGACATTCAATCCTACTGTTATAATAGGCAATTTAGACTAGACAAACAATAGCTACAGCATGTGTTAAATGTCTTCAATTCCTGCAATTGAAGTTAAACATAGTTGGCAGTAAAACTACGTCATATTTACCAGAATTTCCTATATAAATAAGCTCGGAAGAAGAAGAAATCTCAATCTTGAGAGTAGGTCTAAAAGACTCAAGTACAGTAAAGCAGTACTGCTCGAAGAAATCTGCGCAAAGACCGCCTTCCTTGTATATTTGTGACGCAGTGAATAAATTCTTTCTATATACTTGTTGCGTAACCATTACCACAATTGTTAGATTGTGTGCGAAGTTGGCGTTGACCTGTTAGCTACAATCGAATCAAAGAACCAGTGAAAAACGCGATTCGTTGCAGGACGAATAAGGTGCGAAGAACTACAGTCAGTATTGGAGCCTGACTGTCAGTACAAAATAGTATGTTCACTGCCTTTATTACATTCGAAAAAGACATTGAGATCTATTCGACCCAATAATTATTTTTAAATTATGAGCAACTATTAGTCGAAACCAACAAAACATATAATTTATTAACTGCACAAAAATACATTTGTGACATATATTATTTGATGGAGCTTGAAAATCTTATTTTGTAGTTGGTTGCACTGAGAGATTTACATCCGTTTTTGGGGAGGGTTACCGATTGTATGTCGTTACAGGTCCTAGGGATTGTGAGTGTTTCAATTAGTTTTTTCTTCTTTTTAGCAACGGTTACTCTTTATTCAGCTGATGGACCCTAGCTGGAGACGGTCGGGTGGCAACTGATGCCGCTGATCACTTTCGCTGTGACGTTTCCTCCTGATTCATTGACGCTTAGTGCGTTCGCAATATTCTCTTTCATGATGGTTTTTTCACCGCACTGTCGAACAGACAATTGACCACCATGTGTCTTCCGTGTGTGATTTGCGTAACAGCCTTCACTGTCTGAAATCGTATTTGTACTGGGGTGCGCGTGTTGGACAACTGGACTTCTGCTGTTGTTTCTTTGCGTCGGTGTCTTCTGGATAGTCTGTGCACTCGGCCTACATTGTGAGGAATGTGGTAAAGATTTCAGACGATGGTTGTTTTTTGGAGAACTTGGGAGGGGGGGGGGTGAGCTTCCCAATCTTTAAGGAGCTGTGCTAGGAGTATCGGTAGCATAATTCGAAAGCCGGACACAGAATTGTCAGTGTCTCCTCAAATGGGCTTGAGTTTCAGGAAGTGTTTGTTGAGTCCATCGTGTAGACGAAACAGCTCTCCCTGTCCACTAGTCACATTGCATTGCATTTTCAGCATCTTCGTGATGTGAGAATCCAGCACGTCAGATATTCTGTAGAACCGCTCGTGGATAGTTGTAATAAATGATTCAGATACTGCACCTAATGATCCTCAAGTGATCATCGTACTGTAACTGGCCCTCTCCTCCCTAGTAGTAGTTGTCACTCTCTCTCGGTTGTTGTTCCGCTTGTCATAGTCTACAATAAACTAAATCATCCACATTACAGTCTGGTAGCAGAGCGTTCTTCATGGCTGATGCCACTTCAGACAAATCCCAGATGGACAACGTACAAGCGACTGTGGTAGGCCGTAGCTTGCCTAGTTCATTCGAAGATAGCGATTTCAAGCGTTGGTTACTTCATTTTGAAGTTTGTGCCAAAGCCAACGGCTGGTCAGATACTAAAAAACGAAGAAGCTGCCAACTTTCCTGAAAGGTGATGCTCTTATTATTTTCCTTGAGTACCCCACCGCGGTGAATAGTAACTACAAACTGTTGGTTGGTACTCTGAAGCCTAAACTTAATCTAAAAACATCCCAGGTCGCGGCTTTTGACGAATTTCAAAGGGTTACCTTGATGACTGGCGAAAGTATGCGATCTTTCGCTCACCGTTTGCAACTACTGCTGGACCGCGCTTGTGTCACTGAGGATACGATGACTAATACAACGCTTCTACTTCTCCGTTTCATTTCCGGTTTGCCCAAGAATTATAGCCGACAACTGATGACTAGAGCAGAGAAAACATCACTCGACGAAGCCGTGGACAGGGCTCAACTGTTGGCGTCTGTTGACGGCCAACTTGACACACAAACAATGGCCACAACACATGAAATGTCAGCCCTAATGGAGGAAATGAAACGGAAGATTGACAACGTGGCTGATCGCATCGATCAAACTGCCATCCATAATCAAGCGCATGGCGCTGCTGTCCGACGTCAAGTAGAACCAAGAAGAAACGGACAGCAACGGTCACAGGCACGCTGTTGGAGCTGCGGAAGAATCGGTCACCTAGCACGGAATTGCCGTTCTGGAAGGCGTTTAAACTGGATCGGCCCAGGCGCAGCGGACCGCCGTCGTGGGCCACAGAACTGAAAGGTCCCAGTTTCAGATATCTCCAACAGCCATCATGAAGCCCGCCACATTGGGTCGGAGCCACCCAATGTAATGGTCCTGCTTGCAACTGTTACGGCGTTGTAGGTGCATACAGAGCAAGAATTTTATTCCACTCTGGTTCCACTATCAGCTTGATCTGCAAAAACCTACTATCCCTGACTAACTGCGACAAAAATATTTCTGCTTGTGACGTTGTTTTGCTAACGGCATCCGGTGAAGAAGTGAATCCCCGGAATTCAGTAACATTACCATTACAACTTGGTTCTTCGATGGTTGACATCATTTCGTTGTCATGGACTCTCTACTCACTGATGTCATCTTAGGTACTGACTTCATGACCAAGTATGGCATTTGCATAGATCTATGTGGACGCAAAATTTTTGGCCCGTCACTTGGCGAAATTCACATACTCGCAGACAGCCCAGCGCAATCATGCGGAGTGGGAAATGAATCAGACAATGAAAATTCTGACCACGACGACGACCCCGGGTTAACCAGCGTCATTGAACATCGAATCTGGACCGTTGGATCACCGGTCAGAGTTCCGCCAAACGTATTCCAGAAGATTTGCCAGATGTCATAGAGAAGCAACTGCAAGAAATGCTCAAACAAGGCATTATTGAACCTAGCAATGGCTCCGGCGGTGTATACACCGAAGAAATCTGGAGAAGTGAGGATATGTGTAGATTACCGCAAATTGAACAAGAAAACACGAAAGGACGCCTATCCCTTGCCTCTGCCAGACGATATTTTCGATAAGGTAAGAGGCGCTGCGGTATTTTCAACTTTAGACATACAGAGTGGATTTTGGCAAATTCCCGTCAATGTGAACGATAAAGAGAAAACAGCTTTCTCGCCAGGACCCGGTATGAGTCTGTTCCAATTTACACGGATGCTTTTTGGCCTCACTGGGGCTCCGAGCACCTTTCAGCGTGCAATGGATTCTCTGCTAAAGGACCTTCCCTTCGCTGTAGCATACCTGGATGATATTATTATATTTTCTCCCTATAGTACTACCCATGGAATACACCTGGAGGCTGTCTTTACCTAACTGCGCAATGCTGGCCTCACGCTGAAAGGGTCAAAGTGCAAAATTGGAGTCAGCGAAGTTCGCTACTTGGGACATGTTTTCTCTGCAAAAGGCATAGCCCCATGGCCGTCAAAAACCGCCGCTGTAAAGTCATGGCCATTCCCTGCAGATAAAACGTCGCTGAAACGTTTTCTTGGGCTAACTTCATATTACCGACGTTTCATGGAATCCTAAACCACCATCGCCGCGCCATTGTATGGATTACTGAAAGACGATGCTCCGTTTATCTGGACAGAGAACAGCCAAGCAGCCTTTGATTGCCTAAAAAACTGTCTTACGTCTGAACTGCACTGAAAAATGATTTGCCTTTTTTTTAGCACGCTAGAAGCTCATCGAAGACTTCGACAAGTACGTCATTAGTTGCATTTAAACAATGGTGTAATTGTACGTACAGCTAAACCACGATATGCAACAGAAACAGCCGAAGTCATCTTAGTCCCTACGTCTCTACGACAGCGATTTTTGTACGCGGCTCATGACGCACCGGCCGCAGGTTATTTTGGTATCAGCAAAACTTTGGCACGACTCGGATTCGTCGCATACTGGCAAAATATGGCAAACGACATCGCAGAATACTGTCATACTTGCGACAAATGCCAGCAGTCAAAACCGCCTACCCCTACGCCAGCGCCACTACAACCGTTCCCAATCGGACGTCCTTGGGAACGCGTATCCATCGATATACTGGAAATTCCCATGTCTCGCCATGGCAACAAATACCTATTAGTATTACAGGACTCATTTACAAAGTGGCTCGAAGCCCTACCGATGAAAGATCAGTCGGCGACGACAGTGGCAAGAAAACTAACAGCAGTCTTCTGCCGCTTTGGCATACCGGAAACCCTTCATTCAGATCATGGCGCCACATTCGAAAGTGAGACATTGCGCCTGCTACTGAACAACTTTGGCATTAAAAAGACCCGCACGACCCCATATCACCCACAGAGCGACGGGCTGGTCGAGCGGGCAAATCGAACCTTATTACAGCTATTCCGCACTATATGGTCAAAGACGCAGATTGGGAAGACCATTTATTGTTAATGTATATGCTTACCGAACAGCGAAACACGCGTCCACAGGAGCTTCACCTTTCACACTAATGTTTGGACGCGAAGCTAAAACCATTTCAGCACGTCGACGGTACCAGATCAATGGAACTATTCCAGTGAACATTGGCACAATTCACTGGCACGTAAAATGCAACAATTGTATACGTTTGCAAAAGAACATTTAACCCTAGAAGCCCAACGCTAAAAGGAGCAGTACGATCGCGCAGCACAAACGCCACCGACGCTTCTGGCGGCAACCCACCTTTGGATCTGGTACCCCCGACGCGGCAAGTTCCAACCGCAGTGGCGAGTTGGATGGACAATCAGCAAGTACTTGAGCCCAACAACAGTTCAAGTACGCCGCGATGACAGACAACACAAGGTAATCCGTGTCAACCGGGTTCGGAACGGCGGACAAGACACATACTACCTGAATTGATCGACATCAGTCACACAGAAGAAGACATCACGCAGATCGATCACAGCGAAAACAAAAATCAACGAGAAACTTCCAGCCTAAAGCGGAATCCACCACGAACAAGATGACCATTAAAAAATACGAAGATTTCATTTGTGCCAGAACCCGTGTATTCTACGCTAAACGGGGACGAGTGTAATAAATGATTCAGATACTGAACCTAATGATCCTCAAGTGATCATCGTACTGTAACTGGCCCTCTCCTCCTTAGTAGTAGTTGTCACTCTCTTTCTCTCGGTTGTTGTTCCGCTTGTCATAGTCTACAATAAACTCAATCATCCACATTACATAGTTTTTGGTTGTGATGGTTAGTCCGTCGATTTCTTGCAATGCCGAGTCTGTGAGACAGGAGCGGCGGTGAACGAACTTATTGATGTAATCGAACTGATCACAAAATACCTTAAATTGCAAAATGTATTTGTTTAATGTTGATAATTTTGGGATGTGGAGTGCGTTCCACAGTATGTCAAGGTGTTGTTGTCTTCGATGGTTTCCGCTTAGCAATTTTCAGCAATTCGCTCGATCTTCCACTTTGGGGATTTCATCTAGCAATGCGTGCATTTGGAGACTGCCTTTGGCCTGCTGACTGCAGGTAGGCTACTGAGCTTGGTTTGACGAGAATCGAAGAAGGATTTCTTCACTCTTTCTAGTGCATTCGATGGCGCCCGGATCAGTTGCTCGAGTGGTGCAGAGCTGTTGGAGGCCGTTGAGCCAGTGTTCCACGATTCTTTTTTCAGGATCGTATGTAAACGTTGGCTTTTGTTTGGTATTCTAAATGTGCACGTTAATTTGCCGTTTTCTGTGCGTTTGTTATCTAGAGGTCGATGGTTCGGAAAGCTGAAATATGTTGAAAAATTATTTCATGGAATTTGAGTCTTGTTTTGTGGTTTAGTGGTTTGTATTAAGTTGATGAAGTTTCCAGTTCAAATGTAAATAAAGACAATAGAGTGTATGAGTTTATTCTCACAGAAAAAGACTGGGATATTTGGAGAAGAGAGAAAGTTAGTTTCAGTTTTCTCTGGTTTTAGGGGTTCTTCGAATGTTTTGTGTTGTTTATGACTCATATTTATTACCAGATATTTGAGACTACGCCGAGTCTGTTGGTTAGACCAACCAGATGGGAATTGTCGAAATTTAGAAGAGATTACATAAAATATATTGTTGAAAGATGTTTTT
>LKDY01000203.1:0-29997 GCA_002221485.1 Trichinella murrelli | reverse complement strand
GATTGTGATAGAGGTATCCTGAATTTAAGTTAATATAGCATACATGACAGATTTATTATTTTAGTGTTTGACGCCTGCGCCTCCTTACCAAGAAGTTTTTGTGGAGAAGGAAGATGTGTCAACGTTGGTGACTCTTTTACTGCGAATGCTTTCCTGGTTGGACAGGAGAAGTCTGTTCGGATGGTAACAGCGTAACATTTAATCTGAATAAACTTATTTTGAATGCAAACATTCTATTCGTAAAAATATCGAATTTATCAATTGAATTAATTTCCAGTGAATACAATTTTAGTTTTTAAATTTTTTATGTAAAAGTGTTTTCAAAAGGTCGAAGAACTGCATACAATACAATGAACTAAAATTATTTTCATTAAGATATTTTTATGATAATTGTATATTTCGCATTTTTTTTTGATTTTGACCTTATGTTTGTTCATTAAAAGAAATTCATACATCACTAAATTTTATTTCAGTCAGTTTCTGTTCATTAAAAATTCTTCTCATTGTAATTTATTTAGAAATCAATTACTGTGATTCATCCCCATGCATATATGGAACTTGTCATTCTTTAAGAAATGGGTACTACTGCAGCTGCATTGAAACATATGAATATTATTCATATGGGCCTCAGTGTGAATTCGGTATGTGTAATCAGATCAATTCATCATATGATCAGTGACAAAGCATTGTGATTTTTTAGTTGCATGCAAATCTATCACACTGTCTAATGATCATGGAATTTTACAGTCACCATTTATCCTGAACCAAGCCCTAGTAAATTCTATATCCACCACTATCAGCTGCGGCTTTATAGTTGCAAAATTATTTTAGGAAATATTGATTGCAATTGGGAATTTTATGCAGAACAAAATAAAATGATCATTATTGATATAGAAGTTGCAGATTTCAATTCAGCTTATTGTGCAACGGATTATTTAGCAATATTTGATCAAGCTAAAATTTCCGAAATAAATCAAGACAAACCGCAGGAGCTGTAAGTGACTTGTGTTACTGTTTTCCACTAGCATTCATTATGTTATGAAAAAATACGCTACTTGTAGTATTTGTGATCGACTGACAACTAAACGCATTGAAATACATTCTGATGAATTTTCACTATTATTTGCGAGTGGCAAACTGAATAACACAATTTCAAAATTTTATGGACGATATATGACTGTTGGTATGTAATATAAGAATTTTCATCATCGTTTTATTGCATTATTAGAAATAGATTTTCTTTTATTGCAATATTTATTATAGAAAAATTTAAGACTTTCGAATAGCATAAGTATTTAAACAAAAATAAATTTACTGTTGACAAAATATTCTAAATAGGAGAGTGAATGAATAAATGAATCGACTTGTTTTTACAGTGCTTAATTAATCATAACTAATTAGTAAAAACACTTTAACATTAAAGTTTACTGAACAAGAAATTATTGTTTACTGAACATTTAAAATAAACATTAAATCAAAGGTTTTTCATATGAATTACAGGTTCAGTAATAAATGATAATTTAAAATTTACCACGTGAAAAAATTACAAAAATTTAATTTGAGATTGAATTCATATTAAATGCTATTTAATTCCGTTACAGTTACTTCCATTTTGAAACATTCCAATGACAATTTTTCTCGATATTTTAAGAATAATTAATATACTGTGAAATGTTACTTTTTTATTTTAAATCTCTTTCAGTTGATTTTTATTTTTAACCTCAGTCATTACTTCATGAAATCTTTTTCACATTACTCGCAAACAAAGCATCCCCATTTAAAATTGTTTCATTTTCAAAATATCACTACAGAATGTGACTATTTTAATACATAACTGTAATTATTATTTAACTGTAGGCTTTGTTTATTTAATTTTCCTATAGATCCATCGCTTTGTGTTCCAATCCATGTCAAATAATGGAAATTGTTCAACTGATGATGATGATGGCACTTTCTTTTGCAAATGTCCAATAAATTATTATGGTCAGCTTTGTGAAAAGAAAGCTACAGGTTGAGACAAAATAATTGCATGCAGATAATGCGGCATTTAAAGTTAACAATTTTAGTCATTTGTGAAGCAGAAACTAAGGAAATAAATGGAACATTTTCCGTTTCAGCAAATCCACTATTTGACACATGCTCGTGAGTTGCTTTTCAATTTTCTGATTTCAACAAATTGCTTTTACATTGTTTGCTTTGTAGTTGGACAAATATATAATACGCCAATTGGAAATAAAGCAGCGACTGAAATTGAAATACATGAACTATACATCCCAACTGATGATTGCAATGAAAACTTTTTGGAAATTTATGCAGTAATCTTGTGCTTTTTATATTTTTCATCGTGTCAAAATGTAATTTTAGAAAAAAGATGATTCCACGGAATTTGTCTTGCTGCGAAAGTACTTATATATATATATATATATATATATATAATTTCTGAAAGTTAAACCTTTAATTTGAAACATAAATTTAATTGCAGGCTCTGCTCTGTATCAAGTGAATTATCGTCAAAAATAATGTCTGTTGAAGGATACGCGGTGAAATTAGTTCTTCGCAGCGTTGGCATAGAAAGAAAATTGCATTTTCATATAACTTTGGTAATTTATAGCCAATCAATTTATTAGCTTTTCTAATCTGATTTTGTACATTTTGTGCAGATGTGTGCACTGCCAAAAATATCATTGCAAAGATACCAAGTACTGTGTCAATACCCACTATGGAACTGCATCATACAGTTGTTTGTGCAAACCGAAGCTGACAGATTCAACTTGTTTCAGTAAAATCAAATTGTTTTTATCTGGGCAGAATTTTATTATAATATTCATAATTGCAATATGACACTTGTATCACTCTAATGAGTTATTTGCTTTTTATGCATGATTCTTCTCAGCTTTTGAATTTCATTTATTGTTTTTCCATGCTTTTAGATGCAACGCATTTAGTTTAATTAATACTTACCTGAAAATTATACATTCTATCATTTGAAGAAATTTTCAAATTTTTTGCATTGAATTTCAGGTCCTTGTCAAATTTGAAATTGCCTGGATCTGTTGGAGCGTTTAATAGTCCTGGATTTCCTCATCTTTACCCATCCAATGTCCACTGCTCATGGAGAATAAAAATCGATCAAACTCCACTGCAATAATGCTTACCATGAAATACGTGAATATTAGAGACAACTCTCCATACTGTGACGATGAATATATCGAGTAATTGCATGCAATGCTATAATCTTTTTTAAACTTTTTGCTTCTAGAATTCATTCTGTCAGTAGAAATCATACCTACTTATGCAAAGTAAGTTTCTTTTTGCACTTTTTTTATTTTTGTGAGACTGTTATTTAAAATGATATTATTAGCAAACGGAATTGTTGCAAACAAATGCAACGATGTGCTACGTCATTAATCACAAATGATACATTTCAATTTAACTTAATTGCAATGATTCCTTAAAGTTTTTAACCATTTATTAAAGTAATGACTAGAAGTTTAATGCTAATTTGTTAGATTAGTTAATTATAAAGCAAAGAGCTAGCGCATTGCATTTATTGAATTCAGTTCTACATCAGTTTTTTCAAAATTATTCCAATTTTAAATTCAAAATTGATTTCGATTTTAATTTTTCCTTCACGCCTTGAATTACATTATCATTATTTTGTATGCATGCTAGTTCAGTTTAATCATGTGCAACCTTTAAGAATTTGTGGAAAAGTATTGAATATGAAATTTTTTACTATGGCTGAAGAAATGATCATATATTTTCACACTGATGTTTATTTTGGTGGAAATGGATTTGTAGCTACGTATGGAATCGGTAAGAAAATTATGGCAGACACTAGTTTATTTAAGTAATTTTATAAATTTAAGCATTAATCTTTTAAACTAAACAAAGAATAAAATGCTGCACAGCGTTATGATATTTAGTTGAAATAAAGATTAAAACAAATGTTTTTCAAATAATTATTGAATTTACTGGTGTAAAGCATTACCAAAAATTAATTTGAATCTGAGTTCATGTTAAATGCTTTTTAACTGAATTATTTATTGTATTACAGCTATTTCCGTTTTAAAATATCCCAATGGCCGTTTTATTTAATATAGAAAGAAATGCTTAAATAAACATATACATGTATTGTATAATCATACATATACATATATACTGAATAACATACACATACATAAACTACACATGTATTGTATAATGCAAAAACTAAATTTGTTTTAGTCAGCAATCCATGCATTTACTTGAAGTGTAAGAATGGTGGCTTTTGCTACATTCATAAATCAAGCTTACAGCCAGTATGTCAGTGTAGATTTGGTAAATTTATTTTTGAATTTGGTTTTATATTAAAACATGTTTGTGTATACTAATGTCTTAAATTATTGATTTAGGATATTTTGGATTACTGTGTGAAAAGTTTCGAAACTGTCCAGATGGCTATTGTCTCAACGGAGGTATTTGCTTATCAGAATACAAAAAACCGTATCGTTGCAGTTGCCCCAAAGGACTTCAGGGAAAGCGATGTGAAATTGGTTTGTTAGCTTATTTTACAGCGTCAGCTTGAAGCCAGTTTCAATGTGTAATTTTTAGCTGTTTGTGGAGGAATTTATTATACTGGTGCTACGTTGTCTATGCCAAGCATTCGTTCTTTGAAACTTGAAAAATTAGAAGTACGAAGTAAACCCAATCTTTACACATGCTAATGCATAATGTAACTTAACATCTATTGTGTATCACATATATATTTTTTTATTTTAAAATGACAATAATATTTTTGATTAGATTATTGCTATTTTAGCACTATAATGTTCAGTATTAAATCAGCTTTGCTGTATTGTTAGATGAAATGATAAAAGAATTAATTACATTTCAGTATTCTATTCGTAGAAATTTATTTTGTGATAAGCAGAATTAAAGGTTAGAAATTATAGTTTTAATAAATGTTGTAAAATGTTCAGCAAAAGCAATAATCGTAAATGGTATGAATAAAAAATTTTGCAGTTTAATCTTTGCTAACATAAATAATTAATTTAAAATTTATGAAGTATTGTTTAAAATAGTTTATTTAAAAAAATACTGTTCTTTTTCATGTATTCTTTTTAAAACAAAGGTATTTTTAAAACTTTTGAGCGCTGTTTTATTACTGCAATTTAATGTTGAAAACTTTTGAAAAATTTTGCGATTTTACAGCAATAAATGTTGTAATTTTTGAAAATATACCTTCAAATTGAAAATCATTTTTAGTGCAATTACTTTTTGGAAACAGATTCATCAGCAATTTCAGTTCAGTTTGAGAAATTATTTTTTGGTTGGCAGTCTGAATGTAAACATAGTTATGTTGAAATTCACGAAGGATGGGATCAAACCAATAGCAGTATAATTGGAAGGTAAGTTTTTGAAATTTGATTGCCTTATACTTTTTTGCTTTAAATCAACTAGGGTATTTATTTGTGTTAGATATTGCAACAATGAAGAAATGCCTGCTTTAATAGGAACACAAGGTAATAATCGACTGTTCCTTCTCGTCAGAGCAGTTATCACTTCAGATAAAGCTGCGAATTACACATTTAAAGTTAGAGAAGGTAAGAGGCCATTTTGAATGTTTTAATCAAAAGTTTTTAATGACATTGTATATAATACTTAAAAAGCATTACCTGTATTTCCTTGTAATTTTGATATTTTTCTGAAAATTGTAAAAAAAATTATTTACGGAGCGTGAAAGTTGAAGAATTGAAGATTAAAGGAGACGCATTTAATAATAAATAAAATGAAAACATATTGTACACCTTGCATAATATGATATTTAATTGTTTTGATATTTTAAATTTGGTAGATTTCAAATGTCATTATACAATATGCCCAAACAGTGACTGCAGTCAACGTCAGAATGAAATTCTTTGCATTTGTCCACCGTACATGACAGGACAGCTTTGTAATATTGGTAAGTTAGTGATATTATAAAACTGTTATTAATAGCTTGATTATGCTTTTGAGTTGTCTATTATTTTAGAGAGATGTGGTTACAATGTTGTAAATGAATCTCAAGGAATAATCAAATCATTTGGAAGTTATTCCTTTTATTTGGGCCGTGCTCATTGCTTTTACAATATCAAAACTCAACCTGAATCAGTTATAGCATTAACTAATGAAGAAGAACTTTTGAATGAAGAAAATTCTTTAATTTTTTTTGACGGAAAAAATGAGTTGGATTATAAAATAGAAAAGTAACTTTTCATTTCTTGTGTTTTTTCTTTTTGAAAATTTTTCCATTTTAGCCTTCAGACATTTCTTTCGAGTACAAATGAAATTTCTATACAATTTTCAGCAGTATTCCGATACAATGTAATACCAGCGTTTGAAGTGACATTTTATGAATGTAGGCACACAAACTGTACAATGCACTTTGTAAAACTGTAAAAGCATAATTAATTTTTAATTTAATGAATAAATGTTTTTTCAGTGCCAACTCAGACGTATCACTTTGAACAATTTGGAGAATTATCTTCTTTTGATCCTGTGTTTGCACCGTTTCGCAGATTTTTTCGTCGCTATACAATAACAGTTCGTGATTTCAGTGGTATACTTTTGCGGATGCTTTATTTCAATGTCAGCGATTGCACAAAAAATCACGTGGATATTTATGCGGAAGAAAAATTTGTGGAAAGGTAATTCAAAAGCAGTTTATTCATAATTAAAACAACATCATTACGGATGATGTAGTTGAATTTCAATTTTAATTTGTAATGTAATTTTTTTCATATGATTTTTTAATTAATAGTTGATGTTTTGGAAAATTGAAACTATTCGTGAAAGCGTGAGCTGAAGAGATTTTGGCAGTGTTCAATTTCATTTAAAATTTTCAATAATATCAAACTTAGTTCAAATATTATACAGACAGATAGATACAGTGTTGTCATATATTTTTTAAATATCTGCTGGCAACACAATGTTCATGTTACATTGTTTGTCAGAATTTTGAATAATGCCAAATAATTATACTTGTTTACTTTGAAATGTTATAGACTTTGCGATGTATCTATCACCGATGAAGAAGTTACCATAAATTCTGGCAGTGTTACGTTTGTTGCAAACTTTACAAAATATACAGATGAATTTCTTGGATTTTCATTAAATTATTCTGCATTTGTTGGTAACAGATGCTTTACACTTCACGAAGTTTTACTGTTTCAATTTTAATGATAGAGATGAATTGTAGATTTTTGTACTGAAAATAAAGTAAAATGTCCATCACCGGAGGTATGCAAAAATTCAAAAGATGGCGCAGTTTGTGTCTGTCCGGCTGGTGTTGCTGGAACGAACTGTAAATGTGAGTATCAATATTGTTGTAATATTAACAGATTTAATTTGAAATGGTTTTAGTAAACTGCGATAATTTGATATTGTACAACAGCTCTGCAATCATTACTTCTCCACGTTATCCAGATTTGTACATGAATAACTTGTCTTGCTTTTGGAAAATTGCTGCAAATCAGAAAGGCAAGGTCGTCAAAGCTATTCTTACAGTAGATCATATTGAAGGTACAATGCCAGAATGCAATCAAGATTTTGTAGCTGTTTCTTATTTAAATTCAAGGCAACAAGAAATTGAAATTGGAAAGTAAGCTCAGTTTCTTTATACAGAACATTTGTACAGAATTAGTCTTATCGAAAAATTTATAAAAGAGATAAAATAAATATATTTCAGATATTGTGGAAAAAATTACACAATCCAATTGACCAGTGCCACAAATAATTTGATTGTAAAATTCAAAAGTGATGAGCGCATAACATTCAACGGATTTGTTCTTGAATATACCCTTGGTATTTATTTTTCATTTATAGCTTTACTTTATTCCATTTGTTTATTTGTTATTTTTATCAGTGAGACGTGGTTGTCAAAATTTTATGTGTTTGAATGGAGGAACATGTTCAGATTCAATTTTCCGAATATTTTGCACATGTCCGCCGGGTTACATTGGAATGTTCTGTGAGATTGGTAAAACCTAAGTTCAATTTCATATTTCATGTTCTGCTTGATTCAGCATATTATTGCTTTTTTATTCATTTTTTCTAGACGTATTCTGTGCAAAACATTTATGTCAACACGGAGCAACTTGTTCAATGGGAAAATGCAAATGTTCCGAAGGATTCAGTGGGCAGTTCTGTGAAACTTTTGGTTAGAAAAGTTTCACATAACTGGAAAAATGACAATAATTTTCCCTATATGTTAATACAGTTGGCAGTTGAATATTTTTAAGCAATAAAAATAATAAAATAAATTTAAGCAAGTTTTCAAATGAAGCAGAGTTTGTCTAAATTAACAGGCAGATCAGATCAGGCTATTTAAAAAGCAATTTTCTAATTATTTAGCAATTTTTATAAATTCACTCTCTGTGAATATTGTGCGCTTTACTCAATGTTTTGATTGCATGTGTATTTTTTTTTTGTTTAATGTTGAAAAGCTGGTGGAATTTTTTTTATTAACTACATTTATTGTTAATGTTTAGTCAATTCTGAGCAGAATATATTCCAATTTCCTACCACTATCATGTCTCCATTTTATCCTCATAAATATCCAAATGATATCAACATAACATGGAATCTGATAAGTGTTGAATCTGGACTGCTGCTGCAATTCAAGCACATATCTCTTGAATATTCAACGAGCTGTGATCAGAATGATTTTGTTCAAGTTTCTGATTTAAATCACACAATAGGAATGTATGTATAATAAAAGTAGCAATTTATTTCAAATTTTATTAAAATTTTTTTCTAACTTAGATTTTGCGGTTCAATGTTGCCACCTGTTATTTATACTACTGACAAGTATCTTAAGATAATTTTCCATTCTGATTCATCCATTTCTATGGAAGGATTTGAAGCTTTTGTTGCAAGTAATTATTCTTTCTTATTGGAAACAATATTTTCCAGATGAGGATATTTTAATCTGATAGTTTAAATATTAATTATCACTTAATTCACAAATGTTCATTAATACTCTGATAGATAGTAAAGATCCATGTGAAATGTTTGATTGTTCTGGACACGGTGTCTGTAAAGCCGAAAATGGATATGTATCATGCAAATGCCACAAAAATTATTCTGGAAAAAATTGTGAAATTAGTAATTGATTAATTACTACTGGAGTCAAGCAATTTTTTAATCTAAAATTTCCATTTCAGATAATGCATGTCGCAATGTGATATGCATGAATTCAGGGACGTGCATTCTCAGAAAAGGCGCGCCAATTTGTAACTGTAGATGGCCTTTTACCGGTTTTAAATGTGCTGATGGTTAGAAAATGAATTTAACTATTTGAATTGAACTGAATTAAATCATTTTTCATTTAAGTACTCTGCGGCTATTATTTTAAACATATTTTCAATGGAAAAATTTCTTTTCTCAATCTGATCAATTCCAACGTGTCTAATGTTGACTGCACTTGGACAGTTGAAGAACCAGAAAATTCTACCATTTCAATAAATATTAATAACTTCCAAATGAAATATCCAAATGAGGATTGCAATTCAAATTTTTTGGAAATTGTTGATGGAAAATCTATAAAATCAACAGTGATTGCAAAGTAAGTTTGTTTTTCAGAACAGTAGAACAACACACGTTTACAATGGTAATTTCTAGTGGAATAAAATAATAAATTTTTAACCAAATAATTTATGGCTGTCTATGTTGAATGAAGTTTATTATTTTACATTTGTCTAGTGATTATTTAAGCTCACGCAGTATTATTTATTATTTCAGATATTGTGATTCGAAAAATGTGACATCTTTACTTACTACTAAAACAAACTTGCTGACAGTGAGGTTTGTCAGCAAGCACGCTATGCACGACAACTTTGCCATTGACTTTACAACTGGTAAATATTTGCTAATAGTCTAAAATGATAAGTTGTTTCTAATCAGTTCTATACAGTTACGTAACTTGTATTCTGCATTTCGTCTCCTTTAAAATAATCACTTTATTTATTGACTAATATTGTTTTTGTTATATATAATTTTTTAGATTATCAAGGAAAAAATATATGCAATGTTTACTGTCAAAATTATGGAATATGCAAAATTCAAAACCAAAAACCAATTTGTGACTGTCCAGATGGTTTTTCTGGTGTGCACTGTGAAAAAGGCATTCGAATTTTATTTACTTTACAAATTTATTAAAAAATATTTCAAAAATTAACAAAATGTTGAAATTATAGATTTATGGTGCACTTCAAATCCTTGTTTAAATGGAGGAATATGTAAGCACAATGAAAATAATACAAGTTATCAGTGCAGCTGTTTGAAGAATTTCAATGGTAACAATTGTGAAAATGGTATGTTGGTTTGGTATTGTTTGTAACGAATTTGAAAATTATTAGTTTAGTTATTTGTGGGGGCACTTTGAAACTTTGGAAACGATTTACAAGTCCACTGTACCCAAATTTATATCCCAATTTAAGTCGCTGCATTTGGACGTACAATGATACAAGAAGAAATATCTTATTGTCATTTACAGACTTCCAGCTTGAACTTACAGATGATTGCAGCAATGATTACGTTGCTATAGAAAAATGTTCTTTTGTTTCAGGATGCTCATCTGTCCTCAAAAGCAGGTATGAAATTCTACTGAAAATTTCTTATCAATTTTTAAAATTTTAGGCGGACCATTAAACCTATTTTATTTCATTTAAAAAAGCTTATATTTATCAAGTATAATTTGATTATAATTTAGATGAAAGGAAATCATATTGATTTATACAGTTTTACATAAATCTGAATGTTATGTTTTTAATCTGCTTTTTCTTTAATAACTGAAAACATTTTTCACTTGCAGATACTGTGGAAATAAACGTTTCAAAATTCTCATCCAACTACATGCATTCCAAAGAAACTGGGAATGGTTGAAAGTTACATTCATTTCCGATTCTACTGATTCATTTAGCGGTTTCAGCGCTAAATTGTTGCCGTCTGATATGAAAATTTCAAATAGCAGCGTTGCTGTGTGACTTTTTTCACTTTTCCAAATCTATGATGAGAAATAATGTTTTATGCTTATTATCTTTGTTAAAGATGTATAACTGCAGTATAATATTGAGCTGTTTTTCTGAAATTGTTTGACCAAATAAATGCAGTGCAGTGATCTGCTTAAATGTAGTTGCTATAACATGGTTAACGTAGTTGAAACAGTTAAACAAAAAATAAACAACCTTAAAACTGTAACAAATTGCTTCCAAGGATTGCTGAACAGCTCACAATCCTTTATTTCGTTGCTGCATAACCCTTGGATGATGGCGTGCATAATCTGACCGTTAGTGGTGGCTCGTGGTCTACCGGACCCTCCTCGTTAATTCACATTTATTGATATGTCAACCAATTCTTTCAACATTTTGCAGTAGCATTATATACGTTTATACGTTTATATTATAGCCGGAAGCCACACCCGCTGGAAATACTGGAACAAGGCTTCCACTTGACCTGATGTCCCAAAATTTAAGATTTCGAAACCCGCGGATACAAGGTTCACCGGCAAAAATGCTAATGCCATGAGCATTTTAATCTTTTTTCTTACCTCCTGATTATTCATATAATCAGTTCTTAAGCCAAGCTAGCTTGGCAAAAGTTAAAGTCTGTTTCGAAATCGCAAACAAATTTGGCTGGATTAAGTTGGGCGCCAAGTTCTTTCTCTTTGGAAAAGAGCACTTCAAATATCCGGCTATACATGGGCAGATCTTTCCTAACAGTCAAACAATATCCGACACCATCATAAACACATCATAAACATCATAAACCATCATGAACACATGAAAGATAAACAACTGTTACCAGGATGAGAGAATCTTAAAGTTCCCACTACCATCCCAGCACCAGCAGTTACTCTGAGCCAGCAGCCTCACACCAGGTTCGGTGGCAAAAATCTATCATTGATCAGCGAATAATGATTCAAAACTGCTCGCCGGAGTTCGCTGTTGTTTGTAAGCATGGGTATTTCCGGGCCCGACGTTTGTACATTGTGTGCCGCGCCTGGTCCTACGTTGGAAAATGCGCAGCAGTGTCTAGGCTGGTGGAGGCATTGCTTGCCAGCTCATCGTATATTTACATCACAGGTCTCGTATATTCTGAGGCCCGCCGTCGGCAAGCTGCTGGTAATGGTAAAATGCGTGGGGGTTTACCAGACAGCTTTCCGCATGCTCTCTTGAGCGGATGACTTCTGTGGCCTCCAGATTTGTGGACAGTGTGCCACGGCAGCCTCTCGATCTCTAAATTGGAACAGAAATGGCTCGCTCGTCATATTAGAATGGTAATAACGTTGTATATTGAGACAATTCCGCTTACTTCAGTACACATCCAATATTTATCATTACGATTCGTCCTCTGTAAACCAATTTTTGTTGGTTCTTGTTGGAGTAATCTTTTTCATTTGATTGGTGCAAATTTTTAATTACATAACAATTCATTACGTAACCTTTGACCCCTTTTAGTGTTTGCTCGTGACGTCACCAATTTCATAGTGGAATTTTTTCATTGTTTTTAGCTTTTTTCTTTTAAATATTTACTTTTCCACTCTGCACTTTTAGTGATTAACATTTGTAATATGATTAAAAAATTTCTTTATGTTTCATTGCCATGGTAGCCAAATGAAATTTAATTATTTTTTGAAGTCAATTTTTCTAAACGAAATTTACTTTTCAATGCTCAATAACAACAATATCAAAATTAAATAAAAGAGAATAGCATGAATAATGTACAACAACAAATGACCGATAATAACAACAATGATAATAAAATATTATTATACAAAACCACCACTTTGAAGGCGGGATTAAATCGGCTCTGGCGTGAGGCTCCAAGGTACGCCTGCCGCTGGTGTATTCATCCGTATATATTATAAAACGTTGTTGCTTTTCAGCGCACCTACTACTTATTTGTCTAATAGAACCAGCGGCAGAATTTCTTGAAAGAAGCTGGTTGATTAGCATTTCCATCACGCCTTGTTCTTCTTCAAGATAATGGAGTAACCTGTACAAGCCAAGCTTATTACCACCCGCTTTTTTGTTGAACTGATTATGCCAGCCTTCCAAGTGGTTATTGGTCTGAATATTTACATTATGTACATTCCAAAGCGGCCGGCTATCATCGGTCATCCACTCCTGCCAAAAATATTGGAATAATGGTAATAAATTACCCGTAGTGCCTGCTTCCAGCAGTCTAACACCCGTATCAACTTGCGGTACAGGGAGGAAAGCTGATGCCAGGAGCATTCTTATCTTTCTTTTTGTTTCTATTTCTGTTCTATAACGTGTTTTCAAGCCGCAGCTCACCGACTTTTTTATGTACCACCTGGCAGAAGTGGAAGTATCAGCCCTGTACCCGCGTATTTGGGAAGTAGCCCTGAATCACGGGGAATCAGGGCTATTTCAAAATCACAAATTATAGTTTCTGGATTAAGATTGACCTCGAAGACTGCCACTTTGATTAGTAAAACTTGAAATATAAATCCGTATGTTCTAATATCTTTACCCGTACATAAACGGTAGACTGCCGGCACCAGCGTACACGCCACAAATTTCATGGATGGTAAACAGTTGTTGATACCATTGTGGGAGAACCGTGAAAGTACCATCCATGCCCAAAGCTCACCTGTCTGCCAGCAGTCTAATGTTGGAACCCGTAACAAATACCAGTATGTGCCTCGATGAATTCTGCCAGAACAAAAAATCTTCACCGGCCTTCGTTGTCCTGAACGGGACAGGGCACAACATCATACAAGGGTCTTCTCCCTGAGTATACTTCAAAGGCATGACGCTCAACATTTGATTGGCCTTAAATTTCATTGGTTTTCATGCTGGCTAAATTTCATTAGTTGCTGTTGCGATGAGTTTTATTCGTTGTCACAAACCTAAATTTTTATGGGTTGTCATTGTGATGCGTGCTATTTGTCAAATTTTGATTTCAATTTAATGGTCGGTTTTCTGATATTCAAAGCTTTACTATTTTCTGATATTTGTGGTAAAATTAATTACAATTAATTTTTTAACAGTAAAATGGTGAATCCACGTGATCTTTCTCACTAATAGCATCCATAATGTCTAAATTAAATTTATACTGTAATTTAAACTTTTATTTGACTTCTGTTATAGCGAAATCACAATATCGCCCTCGAGCTTAGTGGACTGTATAATTGGTTTTCTCAAACGCGGAAAGTCAGTACGTTCGACAATCTGATCACAACCGTGTCAGACTAATTACCGTCGCAATAACGGTCAATCAAAACCAAACCAAGTGTTGACACAGTTTATTAAAACACCTAACTAACAAGCCAGGACTATACAACTGGAATTCACGCAATTTCACACAACACACTGACAACTACACCATAAGCAACTCCTTTCAAGGTCACCGATCGCAACACACTGAATTACGCAACAACAACTGACGTCACTACTACGTCAACCGTACTCTTTACTGATTCGCAGGTTCCCACTACCAAAACCTGGCTGTTACGTCTGTAACATCCACCCCCGGCGATGGGGAATTTCCTTCCTCATCGATTATGCGGGCTGGTTCCAGCACTACCAGTTTAGCGGCTGGCCGGGTGATTTCTGAGGTGGAAGTGCGGATCCGGGCGGCTCTGCTCACTCCATCTTGACCTGGGAATAACTGGATCACCACTCCCAGAGGGCAGCGTGTTCGTGGACGACTGTCCTCTAGTATCAACACCAAGTTGTTGATTCTCGGGCCAACACCGTTATTTCTCCACTTGTTGCGAGGTAGAAGCGAGGCGAGGTAAGTGCTCCTCCAACAGCGCCACCATCTTGCCATCAACTGTTGACGATAGCGCCAGCGATTCACCCATTGGGGGTTAACATGGTCTGTCGGCCGCCATTCGGGATCCTGGCCCTCAACCGCAAGGAGGTCCACGTTCTGTCGGCCGGTGAGCAACTGAAAGGAGCTCAGCGGCTGGAGATCTCCAGTCCCGTCGTTAACGAATGTTAATTTGTGAGCGTTGAGGCATGCCTCTACTTCGCAGTGAATCGTCTGGAGCTCACAGTCATCCAACAACTCTTGTCCAAGCACCTTCCTCAACGATTCCTTGACTGAACGCACTAGGCGTTCCCAGTAACCGCCCATCCATGGGGCTTGGTCTGGGATGAATTTCCAATGAATGCGGTGCCCCACAAGTTCCCTTTGCACCCGGTCCATATCAATGCTCTGCCACAGTTGGCAAAATTCTGCGGCGGCTCTCTTGAACGAACGAAAGTTATCAGATTGTATAATCTTGGGCCTGCCCCTCCTGGCCATGAATCGTCGCAGGGCTTGCAAAACTCTTGCCGTTGTCATTTGAGGAACCAACTCCAGATGCACGGCACCAGTCACCATGCAAGTGATCAGACACACGTACCTCAGCGACGTGGTCTTCCTTCCCACTCAGACATACAGTGGTCCGGCGAAGTCCATGCCCACTTGTGAAAAGGCTGGTGCTTCCACCACTCGATCTCTGGGTAAGGTGGCCATCCTAGGTTGAGTCGGCCGAGCAGTTGCGCGGCGGCACACCAGACATTCACGTGTAACCCGTTTCACTTGACTGCGTCCCTTCAAGACCCAGTAATGTTGTCGGAGAGAGGCCAGTGTTTGCTCCACACCAGCATGCAGTTGTCGCTGGTGACAACGGCGAATCAATCCTCTAGTAAGCTCATGGTTACCCGGGAGGACTGCTGGGTGTTGCATGGAGGCTGGCAAATATGAATTCACCAGGCGACCTCCCGCGCGTAGCACTCCGCGCTCATAAAGGTAAGGGTCAAGTTGACTGATGCGACTGTGCTCTGCGACACGACCGTGGCGCACCAGAGCTTGAATTTCTGCTTGAAACTCTTCCTCTTGTGTCCGTCGGACCCACATCTCTTCGGCCTCATGTAACTCCCAAGCGGTCAAGTTGCCGGCATGCCGTTCGCTCACTGAGGAACGGCAGTTCTTCGAAAATCTCCGGCAGTAGGCGCTGATTCGGAATAACTCTTCGATGTCACCATACCTACCCGGATGTAAAGGTTCTTCGGTAGTTTGTACGGTCATTAAGGCACAAGTGGCATGTTTCGAGGTGCGCTCTTCCCCTGGTGGAATCAGAGGGTTGCGCTCGTGATTTTCCTGTCTCCGCGGCCATGCTTGCTGCGGTCTTGCAAGTCATGTTGGCCCGTGCCACCATACGTTCCTTCTGCGAGTTTTGTTACAGTCACGCCCCGGCTCAACCAGTCAGCCGGGTTGTCCTTTCCTGAGCAGTGTCTCCAAGACGCCGGTTCTACCAGTTGTTGGATCTCTTCGACTCGATTTCAGACAAATGGTTTCCAGCGACTGGCTGCCGACCTTACCCAAGACAGAGCAACTTCGCTGTCGCACCAACACGTGATAGAGTGGATCGGCAGACTCAGCGCTCTCTGCGTGTAGTGCACTAGCCTAGCCGCGACCAAGGCCCCCATGAGCTCCAATCTTGGGAGACTCAATCGCTTTATGGGAGCGACGCGGGTCTTTGCAGTGACCAAACTCACTAACGCAAGCGGAGCGGAGGTTTCCACGCGCAAGTAAATCACTGCGCGGTAGGCCAGTTCTGATGCATCGCAAAACGCGTGGAGCTCAACACGCTTGGCTTCAACCAGCGCTACCGGCACTAGTGCTCGAGGGACGCTGATGAGTGGAAGCTCTTCCAGTTCTCGTTTCCACTTAACCCATAGATGATCCACATCATCTGGCAAGGGTTCGTCCCAAAAAGTTCCAAGCTGCCACAAAGATTGAAATAGGATTTTGGCTCTTACCAGGAAAGGGGCCAGAAAGCCCATTGGGTCGAAGATGCTGGATGCCGTGCTTAGCATCTGGCGCTTGGAATCCCCTCCGTCACGGCTCAGTGTTCTCAGAGGGATGAAGGACAAGTGGTCACTTGAACGGTCCCAATTAATTCCCAAGGTTTTCCAAAGGCAATCCCGGGTTTCGGTCGATCGCCTCTCTGTTGGGATCGCTCTGAGTGCAGCCGGCTCATTGCTGACCCACTTATGCAGGTGGAACCCTCCAGGTGCCATCAGCTCTTCCAGCTGGGTGGCCAGCGTCCTTGCCTCATCAGGTGACTCACAGGATGTTGCCAAGTCATCCATATACATGTTGCACAGCACTTCTGATGCCGTTCGTGGTGCTGTGGTTTTGTTTCGTCGGACATGCACCCTCACTGTGCTCACGGCTAAGAATGGGGAGCAAGTTAAACCAAAACACACCCTGATGAGTCGGTACTTGCAAATCTCTTGTGTCTCGTCTCTCCAGAGAAATCTGCAATCGTCTCGGTCTTCTTCTCGGATTTGAACCTGGAGGTACATGTTTTCAATATCCGCCTGTGGGCCAACCCGGAAGCGGCGAAAGCGAAGGAGAGCCCTTAACAGGTCCATCTGGATGGGGGGTCCAGCCTCCAGCTGACTGTTCAATGAAGTCTCTCCGTAACGCGCTGAGCCGTCAAACACCACGCGGCATTTCCGTTCTTCGCCTTCTCCCTTGTAGACCGCATGGTGTGGGAGGTACCATGTGCGCTTTGGGGGGCCGGACTCTGTTGCTGGTTCAGCCCAGCCGTTCACCAGATACCGCCGCATGGTTGACGAGTAATCACAACTGTCCTTGTCACTTTGTGCTAGGCGTCGCTCGACCGTGGTGAGCCGGCGCATGGCTTGTTTGACGTTGACCGGAAGGTCCGGTTGGCCTTCGCTCCACAGGAGACCAACTTGGTATCTCTCTCCGTTAAAGGACAGGGATTTCTCAAATCGTTCCATCATCCTTGTATCTTCAAGTGTGACGTAATCCTCCGGGGTAATTCCCATTGCTTCGATTTCCCAAAACTTTCGCAATGCAGCGTCTGTCGGTTCCTTTACTTTCGTCAAGAGGACCCTCGCTTCCTCACTCGGGCTTGAATGGGGTTTTCCACAAATTATCCAGCCAAGTAGTGTTTCTAGAGCAATTTAGCCGGTCGCGTTTCTTTTCATACAGCCCGTGACGAAATCGTAATAATGATCAACACCAATCAGTACGTCGATCGTCAGCGGTCGCTGCAGTTTTGATTGCTGCCCAACTTTTGTCTGAGCGGCGTCCTTGTCCTTGTTACTCAGCGAGCAGCTCATGTGATGGGGGATTTTTCCACAAACATGGGGAATGGCCAACGCTTCAACGCGGCGTCTCAACGCCGGTTGATCCGCGACGCTGTTGGCTCCCAGACTGAATTCCACCCTTCTTAGTCGTCGCTGTGGCGCCAAGCTACCACCAACTGTCTCAAGTCGATCCTTCTCGTAAAACCCCGTGAGGCCAAGGGCTTCGACAATGTCCTTCTGAATAAAAGATACCTGCGCACCGGTGTCGAGGAGGCAGTTCACTACCGCGTGAGTCCCATCTGGTCCATACGCACGTGCACGCCCAATCTGGAAGAGAGCTCCTTTGCCATTTCCCTTGGCCAGCATGCCTCGTTGCACGCTGCTTGGTTCCGTCCGGTTGGCCGACTCTCTCGGTGTGCTTGAATGCAACAGCTTATGATGAGTTTGTTCGCACCCATCCACTGCGCATGTTCGATTCTCACGGCAGTTTTTTGCCAGATGGCCGGCCTCCAAACATTTGAAACAAACGCCCTTGGATCTTACCATGGCCATCCTCCTCAGTAGGTCTGCCCTTGTAAACTTCTCGCAAACGGCACCCTTGTGCTTACCTTCACAGAATGGGCAGTTTCCAAGGGCAGCAACTGCCAATGCAGCAGCTGAAGATGTGACACGGTCCGCGTTTTTCCATGTGGAACGCGACGGTTTCCTTGTAGACCTTCGATGTTCCGACTTTCCTACCGACCTTTCTCCGTCCTCTTCCAATGGTTTGGTGAGTAAATTCGCCTGCCATTGAGCGAATTCAAGGAATTTCTGGAGATTGTCTTCATCCTCTCCTGCATCCGGCCGTAGCTTCGTGTCCCATGCCTTTAGCAGTTCCAGAGGGAATTTATCCCTCACCATTGGCATCATGGACTCACTCAAAGGGAGAGGGCCAGCGAATGAATCCTTGTTCAGTGCCACGAGGCAGCGCAGATGCTTCGTCAGTTCATCCACAAGTGATTGGATGCCACGCATCGACATGTCGCTGCACGCTGGCAACTTCCACAGTGCCGTTAGGTGTTCGCGCACCACCATTCTTGGCCGGCCAAAGCGGGCCTTGAGAATACTTGCGGCCTGCGGGTAGTTGGCTGCAGTGAGCCTCAATGGAGCTCCGCGCTCTCCCTTCAGTGGTGGATATCAGGTAGGTGAACTTGGTGGCTGCATCCATGTCGCTTCGGTTGTGTATGCTTGCCTCAAATTGGGCCCAGAAAGTGGTGAATTCCAAAACTTTCCCTGAGAACTGCGGGAGCTTCATCTCCGGCAGTCTACCGTTTTCGGCCCTGACGGCCGGTCTGCAAGAATCATCGCTTTCGATGCCCATGGGACGGTTTCCGTGCGCCTCCTCAATTATTGCGCACGCTCGGGATTTCTGCTATCTGAACAGCTTTTGCCACTTTGACCAGTCTTCTATCGCAAACTGACGCTCTTCTCCATCCAAGTCCAATACCAATTCACCTTGGAGTGCGTCTGACTCATGGTAGATCTTTTTCATGAGGGAGATCTGCTCCTTGATCTCGCGGACGTCGGCTGACTCTAAGCACAACTCCTCGAGTTCTGCCAACAATTGGTACAAACGATCCTTGTTCGCAGCAAGCTTCTTGGATCTGACCTTCGTAGCAGACGCCATGGTATTCACAATCCATAGGTCGCTTGCTTCAACAGTCTTGCTCATGATACCAAAGTTCACGATTATCTGCCTCGGAGGACCAAAATGTTATAGCGAAATCACAATTTCGCCCTCGAGCTTAGTGGACTGTATAATTGGTTTTCTCAAAGGCGGGAAAGTCAGTACGTTCGATAATCCGACCACAACCGTGTCACACTAATTACCGTCGCAATGACGGTCAATCAAAACCAAACCAAGTGTTGACACAGTTTATTAAAACAACTAACTAACAAGCCAGGACAATACAACTGGAATTCACGCAATTTCACACAACACACTGACAACTACACTATAAGCAACCCTTTTCAAGGTCACTTATCACAACACACCGAATTACTCAACAACAACTGACGTCATTACTGGGCCTACCGTACTCTTACTGATTCACAGGCTCCCACTACCAAAACCTGGCTGTTACGTCCGTAACAACTTCATCAAATTAAGAAACAAATTAATAGAAAACAAACTTTTGATCAAGCTCTTCAAAATGCTCAATAGTATACACGCAATAAATCAAGTTAGATTAAATTAAAGTAAAGCGAATTTCTTAGATCTGATCAGCAGTTCCATGAATATAATTATACACAAAAATGAAACCACAAGCAAAGAAAACTTATAATTTTAAATTGCTAGTCAGCTTTTAAATGCATAATTTTGCTACTACTAATATACATACAGAAAATAAAGAGTAAAGCTTAGAATAAAGAAGTGACCATTAAAAAGAAACCAAAATTTGACAAATAGAATGCATGAAAATGACAACTAGTAAAATTTAGACTACCAACAGCGAGTGAAATTCATCTCAACAACAACTAATGAAATTTAGCTGCTGTGTGAACCAATAAAATTTAAAACCAATTAGAGTTCTGCGCAAAATTTGCAACCAATCAAAGTGTGAAGCGGCATGTCTTTGATGTATACTCGGGGACTACCCCTCATGCAAGTGCTGCTGGATGAGAGGGAACAGCTGTCAACCTGGAATCCCACACTAAAGTACGCACAGAGCTACAGCGCTGTAAAGAATCACGGCGTACTGGGGCTGATTTGAAACAAACAGTAGTGGGACCAAGTATATACACCGGATAACACTCACAAGCTGCAATTTTCAGAAGATTACCAGTATGTTCTCCACATACAGAACTGGCACACTGCTACATGATGTAAACTTCAAAAATCATAGATGGTAGCACATAAAATGTTTGAAAACGATCTCATTTCAGCAGCAACTGTCTACGAAAGTTTCATTTCATTTCCCCATCAGCTTATGCTTAAGAGAAGTGCTTTCCTGACAATAAAACTGTATCATATTTTCATGACCTTTATATGAAATGTACGGAAGTTTGTTAAGTAGACATTGCTGCGTCGACACAAGGTCATTCGATTGACAGTAGCTAGTTTAGAAACTGCCTTGAAACTGATACTCTGGTTCTGAACCCTCAGGTGGGGGGCGTCTATTGGGATCTTCTCCTTATCAGCTGTATCTGATTGCGCTGCTGATCTTTCATTTCTTGATGGTGCTGCCTGCGGGACTCATCTGCGATTCAGACGACGTTGGAAGTTCTCTGAGGCAAGCAGAGGATGCTGACCTCATCGATTAGAAGTTTTCTGACAGCTCCCTCTATGGTGTCCTTTTTGCCAACACCCAAAACACAGGCCATGTTCCCGGACACTCTGTCATCGTGCTAGCACAGAGAGGTTGACGAATCGCAGACAACTCTCAACGGGATGGAGTCCACAGCACTCTGCACAGTTTCTGACCGGATCCACTTGGATGGTTGCCGTCATGAACGGCTCTCCCTTCTCAGATTTCCGCTGTGGTTTTCGAGCAGTCATTTTCCTAGCTGAGCGTTTGATTCGAGTCTGGTTCAACAGAAAGAGAGGAACGCCACTCAGGTAATTTGCTCATTTGTCAAGTCTTGCGCGAATGATCTCCAAGCTTTCAAGGTGTCTGGCTGCAGCTTTCTCTTGGTTATCAAGAGGAGAGCGTGGATGCCGCTCAAGTATGCATCCACTCAAGTATGCTGTGGGCTCACTTGCTCACCATTTTTGGCAATGAGCGTGACAAGATATCACGCATTAAAGCATCTACAAGGATTCCCACTAGGGGCGAATCAAGTTTTGGAGAATATGTATGTGGATGATATCGTATTCTCAGTAGATGAAAATGAAGAGGCCATAGAAACTGTAAGACAGTTGATGGTGCTAATGAAAAAAGGCGATTTCATCTAACTAAATGGGTCAGTAATATGAAGGCGGTGATAGCAGATTTACTGACAGAAGACATAATGGGCAAGAACACTATGACGTCAAAGACATTAGGCATCGTTTGGGACTCAGCAAACGATGAATTAGCCTACAGTGTGCTTTCAGAGGTCGATCCTTCGTCGCGTGACAGAAAACGTCAATTGATAAGTGTAACTGCAAAGTTGTACGATCCTCTTGGTCACCTCTCTTCATACATCATAAGGGCAAAAATAATATTTCAGAAGTTATGGCAAAAGGGATGATGATAAATTGGGATGATGAGTTACCATCAGATCTGCAAAAGGAATGGCAGACATGGAAGTTGGAATTATGTGATATATCAGATATCTGAATTCCAAGGTGTCTCATCCCATTTCATCGAGTTCCATTTGTTCCGAGGAGACGAAAAACAAAAGATTGCAAGAGCCTTGACTGAAGAGAAAATCGAATGGAGATTTTCCTGTGAAAGATCCCCGTGGTGCGGTGGCTATTGGGAGAGAGTAGTAAGATCTATTAAGACCGCACTTCGCAAAGTGTTGGCAAAAGCGCTGGTCTCCCGTAAAGAACTCGTTACCATCCTATATAAAATGGAAGCTTGCATCAATGCAAGAAAGACCGCTTACAACCATCAGTGATGACAGCAACGATTCAGAACCGCTAACGCCGTTTCATTTTTTAACGGGACGAACACTGATGGAGTTACCGGACATGACTACGAAACAACTTGTTGGGAAAGAATCGACTTCGACCACGATGACACTACGGCGAAGATGGTATTATCAAAGGAAGATATTGAGACATTTGTGGCAACGATGGCGGAAAGAATATCTTGTTAATTTCAATAACAGACGAAAATGGAAGACCCAGAAACTGGAATCCAGTATCAGAGACATAGTTTTACTATGCGAAGACGGTCAAACAAGAAGTAACTGGCCGCTGGGAAGAATCTTGGAATTGTACCCCTCGTCAGATGGCATGAGAAGTGCTCTGTTGAAAACCGCTGCAGGCACACTTGTTAGGTCCATCTGGTAATTGCAGCTCATCGAACCAGCAGCAGTAGGATGGAATTCCTCTGCAGCGGACATGGACCAAGCTAACGAAATTATTCCTGCAGAAAACAAAGAGGAGGAAACGAAAAACTACCGTATGAAGAATTGGACATGAAGATCAGAGGCGGAGTACGGTAGTAGTTGTTTACGTATGTACGTGGAGTTGGCAAATTGCCAGGGAAGCGTTTCGTTGTTACGTCGTCATCCGTATACGCTTTTGATTGTTTAATAAAGCATATACTCATTGTTTGTTGTTTGATTGTCGCAATGCCATCAGGAAAGCGCGAGACAGAAAGGAAAGGAAATGCGCCGGTCAATACTGGCCCGTCGCCAAATAGCGACGGACGCACCTATAATCTGGTGGAAGAACTGAACGAGCTTGCTCGAGGGAGCGGCCCGTTACAAAGGCACTTGTTCCGTACGGAACGTCACCGACCCCACCGGCGTGACCCCATCGGCGCAGTTTGGTGTCCAACGGTCGCGGACGGAGGTGCGCCCCAGGCCCGGGGTCACCGAGACCCAGTGAGAGCCCTATATATATTTGGCTACGAACGCGCGCCGACATTATTATCGGTAGAACTCGTCGAAGTTAGTCGAAATCACTGTTCTTTTGAATAACCATCGATTTCTCGTACTGCTGTTTGTTCCTGTTATATATACTGACTCTCCGTTCGCTGCTGTCGACGGAGTACGTTCCTCTGATTTATTCGTAGTCGAATAAAACGAACGTATATTCGTTGTGTGTTTCGATCCGCTTCATTCTACCTGCGCGACCGTCTCCTTGACTGTCTGTATTAGGTTGGCCAAGAAGAATCTACATCATACAGTCCACTCGCCTTTGCCTGACGAACGAACGTCTGGCAAATTGTACCTGAGCATCGCAGGCGTACAGAACCCTACTACGGTTCTTACATTCGTCCTCTGAGCCGTATTCTACAAGCATCGCCCAACGGATATCCGTAATGCCCGTGAAGAATGGCCGCAGCAGCTAAGTCACTGTCCAGGAAGCTCGCCGCTAACAAAGCCCATTGGACCGTCTCCTGACGGAACTGGAAGAGCTCAATATCGATGCGGTCGATGACAACTTGCTTGGTGTCCAGCTGGAGTTGACGGAAACGCTCTTCCGCGAGACGGACGCCCTTCAAGCGGAGTGGGAGCAACACCTGGAGCCGAGAGAGCGAAACGCCGCAATTGAAGACTGGGCGAAGAGCCGTAGGCTTTTTTGGAAGCCAGGGCGCGAGCCCAAGGCCGGTTGCGGGTGAAGCAGGAAATGGACCGTTGCGCTGCGACGGCTGCCACAACGGCAACTTTAGACAAACTGCCGCCCAAGCCAGAATTGGGAAGCTGCCGGAACTCACGCTCCCGCTGTTCGATGGGGAAGCACTGGAATTCCCCACGTTTTGGGCGCAGTTTGTGGCAAGCGTCCACGCAAATATTGAGCTGGACGACGCCACGAAGTTCGCCTATCTGCTGTCGAATACGACAGGGCGAGCTCTGGGTGCCATTGCCGGCATTCCCGTTACAGCGGCCAACTACCCGGAAGCGGTGGGCATCCTACAAAAGCGATTTGGTCGGCCAAAGATTGTGGCTCGCGCGCATTTCCTGGCCTTGTGGAAGGCCCCGGAGTGCCGCGAGATGACAAGAGAGGGCATCCAGACCTTGGTGGACGAAATCACCAAGCAGCTGAGGTGTCTTGCGGCGATGGGGAAGAACCCCCACGCCGGTGAGCTGCCGCTGAGCGAGGCCTTGATGCCTGGGCTGAAGGAGAAATTCTCCCGCAAGCTGCAAAATGTCTGGAATTTAAAGGTCGGGTCTGGGCCCGAGTCCGAAAACAACTTGGAGAAGTTCCTGGAGTTCGCCCAGCTGCAAGCGGACTCGCTGTCCCACCCGACGTGTTCAGCCTCGAAGCGTCCCGCCAAGGAAAGAGTGGCGAAGCGACCCGGAAAGATTCGAAGAGCGCCAAGAGAAAAGGGCGAGACAGGGTCACATCATCGGCTGCAGCGTTGGTGATCTCCGACCAACGAGTCTGCCCTTCTGCGAGGGCGACCACGACGCAACATGTTGCCAGAGATTTTTGGACGCTGAATACTCAGCCCGAATGAGCATGTCCCGAGAAAAGGGCGTTTGCTATAAGTGCCTGAAGACCGCCATCGGGCGAGAGAATGCCGAACGCGGCGCCCGTGCGGAGTGGACGGATGTCGCCAGCCACACCACCAGCTCCTGCATTCGTCGGCCACGAGGAAATCTTCCAGGCCACCAGGGCCGACCAACCCCACCAGAGCCTTCTGCCGCTCGAAGTACCCCTGGGGGTGTCTCCAGACCGTCCGCGCTCGCGCATACGGGCCGGATGGAAACCACGTGGTGGTAAACTGCATCTTCGACACGGAGGCGGAAGTCTCCTTCATCCGGAAGGACGTCGCCGAGGTCCTCAGGCTCACGGCATCCCACAAGCGTTGTCGTTTCAGGACCCTGGGCGGTCGAGTGGGGCCGGAGCGTAAATGGAGGAGAGTGGAATTCCGGCTTGGAGCTGTTGGAGCTCAGGCCAAACAGAGGCAAGCACCCTGGTACAGGCGCTTGGCGATCCCGCGGGTTTGTGGCAAGGTCCAGTCAGTGCCGGTCGAGCCCTCAGAAGGGCTCCGACAGAACCGGAGATGGGACAGTGGCCTGGAGCGCCGCTATTGATCGATGTCTTGATCAGCATCGACTATTACTACGAATTTGTGACGGGTCGAATCAGAAGAACAACCAGCGGAACCGTGACAGTGGAAACCCGCCTCAGATGGCTCGTCTGCGGGAGGACGGACCCTCGACATTCTTCAAAAGCCCAGGTCCTCTTGACAGAAGGCGGAGGTTTTGACGACGACACCCTGCGGAGATTCTGGGAAATCGAGTCATTGGGGACAGCGCCGCCTGAAGATACCGACGAGGACGGGGCCGCAGAGATGAAGAAGCTCAAGGAAGAGCATGGACTGACGGTACTCGGTCAGCCTTCCTTGGGTACCAGGCGGGCCGGACCTCCCCAATAATTATTCGCAGGCCAGACGCCGGCTCCTGGCTTTAGGGCGGCGCCTCAGGACACATGAAGAGGATCGTGTGCGGTACGCCTCCGTCATGAAGCAATACCTCGACGAAGGCTGGGCAAAACCAGCACCGGCTACGAGCCCCCGAGGCGGACGTGGTACCTGCCAAACCACGCAGTCTACCAAGGAGTGGGCGACGAGCGCAAATGCCGAGTCGTGTTCGATGGAGCCGCTAAGTACACCAGGACCACATTGAATAGCCAGTTGGTGGCGGGCCGAACCTCCAGATTGATCTGTTGCGGGCCATCCTATCCTTCCGCCGCCTTTGCATAGGGTTGCAGGCCGACATCGAAAAGATGTACTTGCAAATTAGAGTGAGGCCGGAGGACCGGGACGCCTGCAGATTTCTCTGGTGGGATGACGAGCAGAAGATTCGCAGGTACCGCCTCACTCGAGTCTGTTTCGGGTTAACGTGCTCCCCTTTCTGGCAATGGGACGGTGCGTTCGCATGTTAGGCGGCATCAGGCGTCCGCGCCCGAGCGGCCGAAGAGGTGTTGAACAACATGTATATGGACGACTTAGCCACCTCGTGCGACTCGGTTGCGGAAGCTCGAAGCTTGGCGGACCCAGTTGGGTCTTGCTGGCTTCGGGCGGTTCCGGCTCCATAAATGGGCCAGCAACGAGCCAGACGCTCTCCGAGAACTCCCGGTAGAGAAGACCGCGATGGGATGGAAGCCGCCCCTGGAAGACATTGGGGATCTATTGGCAACGTGACGACGACCACCTGGCGTTCGTAGTGCCGGAAAGATCGCGTTTGGCGGCCGGGGACACGAAGCGGCAAATGCTGAGCACCGCTTCAGGCATCTTCGACCGATAGGGTGCCTGGCCCCATTCCTTGTGCAGGCGAAGATCCTCTCCAGTCGTTATGGGAGACGGGAGCGGATTGGGACAAACCACTCCCGGAAGAAGTGAATAGGCCCTGGATTGATTGGAAGAGGGAGCTTGACGACCTCCCCCTCGTGCGGTTCCCCCGTCCCTTGGTGTCTGTGCCCTTGGACCAAGCGAAGCAAATCGAGCACCACGCCTTCTGCGACGCGTCCGAACGGGCATACGGGCCGTGGTCTACTTGCGGGTGGAAACCGCGTCCGGAGCCACTCAGGTCAATTTGGTGGCCGCGAAGGACCTGAGTCTCCCCCGTAAACGTCTGAGACTCCCGAGGTTGGAGTTTATGGGAGCCCTGACTGCGGCGAGGCTGATCCGTTTCACCCAAAGGGCGTTGGCAGCTCGACGTACGCTCCCTGTTTTGCTGGAGCGACAGCGAGGTCACACTTGCGTGGGTACGGTCAGCGCTCAGTCGATGGAAGCCATTCGTCCGCAATCGAGTCGAAGAGATCCAACGGCTAGTGGAACCGGCGTGCTGGAGATTGCCGGGGAAGAACAACCCGGCCGACTTACTGAGCCGCGGATCGTCTTTGAAGGGACTGGCAAGCAGCAACCGTTGGTGGCAGGGGCCAAGATGGCTCGCCGGGCCGGCGGAAGGCTGGCCCTGAAAGTGGGGACCTTCTGAACACAACTCCCCTACCGTCCGAAGAAGCTCGAGCCCCCAAGCGGCTCTGTTGGTTTCTGTAGTGACGCACCCAGGATGACGTTCTCCACCCCGGAAGATATGGCGACATCGAGAGGCTGTTCCGGATCACCGCACTTTGCCTCCGCTTTGCGAGGAACTGCGGATCCGCCACTGGAGAGCGCCGGAGGGTCCCCTGACTGTCCAGGAGTTGGATGCAGCCGAGCAGACCTGGGTGCGGATCGCCCAGAGACAAGGCTTCCGAAAAGAGATCGACGAGTTGAGGACGAGGAGACGTTGCCGCCAGGAGTCACCTGCGCCCTTTGAGCCCCTGCCTGGACGAAGCCGGAAGGCTCCGCGTCGGGGGCAGACTTGAGAAGTCTAATCTGCCATTAACCGAGAAGCATCCTGCCATCCTCCCAACGAGCACGAGATCACCCCCGGACTCATCCTCTGATGTCACTTGCGCCAGCTGCACGCCGGGTGTCCCAGATCCTAGCCACGCTACGCACTGGGTCCTGCAGGGGCGCAGTCGCGTGAGGCATATTATCCGCAGTTGTCTTCAATGCCGCTGGGCCGGCTCGGCCTACCCGGCCGAGAATGGCCGCGCTGTCGGAGGTCCGGACGACCCTGGCGCCCGCGTTTGCTCACGTGGGCATGGATTTCGCCGGCCCACTATTTGTGAAGACGACCAGGAAAACCACGTCTCCGAGGTACGTATGCCTGATAATGTGCAAGGTGTCCCGCGCGGTCCACCTGGAGCTCGTGTCGGAGATGTTCACGGTGGGAGTGATGCAAGCCCTTCGGCGTTTCATAGCCCGGCGGGTCGACCGGCGACAATCCAGACCGACAATTTCCGATCTTTCCAGAGTGCGGCGTCTGAATTGCGTCGGCTATGGAGAGGGATCGACGTGGACCAGGTGCAGAACGAGTTGGCTGGACAACGGATACAATGGCACTTCATCCCGCCCAGGCGCCATGGATGGGAGGCTATTGGAGCGCCTCATCCGGACTATGAAGGAGTCCCTACGGAAAGTGTTGGGGCAGGCATTGCTGGACGACGAAGAGCTCAGAACCATCCTGTGCGAAGTAGAGGCTTGTCTCAACGCCCGTCCACTGACCCTTGTGGAAGAGCGACCGGAGGGACCCGTGCCCTCAGTCCGTTCAAGCTACTAACGAGCCGGACATATATAGATCTTCCCGAAGTCGACGACCCCGAAACGAACTGGCATACACCCGGAGGGGCCCAGGCGGTGGGAGAGTTGGTGGCGGTGCCGGCAGCAGCTGATCGCCAAATGGTGGCGACGCTGGAGAAGCGGTTACCTCTCCACGTTGCTCCCGCGCAGGAAATGGACGAGCGATACCGAGGGTCCGAAGCTGAACGACCTCGTCCTGATCCTGGAAGACAACGTCCCGCGGGGCGATGCCCCTCGGGGTGGTGGTGAAACTTTTCCCAGCGGCGACGGCGTGGCCTGCGCAGCGCGGCTCCGGACCTCCACGGCGGAGATGACCAGGCACGTCGCCAAACTGGTGGTGCTGGAACCAGCGCACGTTAGTGATGGGAGAACAAGTTTCCCATCCGGGGGGAGGATGTTCCGTACGGAACGTCACCGACCCCGCCGGCGTGACCCATCGGCGCAGTTTGGTGCCCAACGGTCGCGGACGGAGGTGCGCCCCAGTCCCGGGGTCACCGAGACCCAGTGCGAGCCCTATATATATTTGGCTACGAACGCGCGCCGACATTATTATCGGTAGAACTCGTCGAAGTTAGTCGAAATCACTGTTCTTTTGAATAACCATCGATTTCTCGTACTGCTGTTGTTCCTGTTATATACTGACTCTCCGTTCGCTGCTGTCGACGAAGTACGTTCCTCTGATTTATTCGTAGTCGAATAAAACGAACGTATATTCGTTGTGTGTTTCGATCCGCTTCAATCTACCTGCGCGACCGTCTCCTTGACTGTCTGTATTAGGTTGGCCAAGAAGAATCTACATCATACAGTCCACTCGCCTTTGCCTGACGAACGAACGTCTGGCAAATTGTACCTGAGCATCGCAGGCGTACAGAACCCTCCTACGGTTCTTTACATACAACAATATATTATAGATAATATTCAATATCCAATATCAAAAATGTAATGCATTACCTCACTATAAACGGTTAAATCATACGTCTGCCATTGACGCAGTAAACTGGAATACTTTGCAATTCAATTTTTTGATTCCAGACATTCCGCTTTCCTATTAATACAGTGAAACTCCGATTATCTGAGCACTTTTTGGTCAGCTGGTGAAAATGCAATTTTTA